>JAWWML010000001.1:32794675-32808238 GCA_035047165.1 Ormyrus rosae | reverse complement strand
TTTGCATGCTACATTCTCCCTCTCCAATAAATATCTGCAGCTAAATAATAATTCGGCGTAAGCGTGTGTGGCGCCGACAAGGATCCACGCGCCACCGAGGTACGCGTACACGACACGGGCAAGTGCACGCGGAGGTAAGAGTTAGCCGTACACACACACAATAAACGGCGCGATATGTAATCGTGCCGGTGCGACGACATATCACTCAAAATAAATTAATCAAAATAATACGCAAAATACCTTCTATCGCAATCGAGACGTAATCGTCCCGATGCGCCAACAAAAAAACCAATGTCGCAACCTATAATCTGTAAAATTTTCAAGCCATTTTGTCAATTAGTTTTTGAATAAAATGCTGAAAACCGAAAAAGATGAGTTTTCTAGGACAAACGATTACGGAAGTAAAAAGACTTTAAATTACTTGAAATTTTGGGAAAAGGTAGATCTTTTACATATTCAGAGCTGTATAGTTTTTCTGCTTATGAAACGTATTAGTTCAAAAGATATTAAAGTTTTATTTATTTTGTTTCAATTTTTTGAATAGCCGTATTTTAGTGAATAATCGATCTCTTTTAATGATCGACTACTTATTTTTTTTATTTTTAACTAAACTTTCAAAATTAAAAAGAATTTTTGAAGTTCATCTACTAATTGTTTTATAACGATTTTGAGTTATGTATGGTGTCGCAATTATACGTATAACATAGTACTATCATATTATTATTATTATTATTATTATTATTATTATTATTTTATTACGACTTTTTTACATTAGTTTTAGTGATATAGTTCAAATAAAATAAAAAGAATTACTTTTCTTTGGCTAATATTTTTATATGACTTAATTTAGCGCATGCATTTTTATTCAAGCTTGCGCGAAATCAAGTTTTGTACATGGAGTTTCAAAAATTCTGTTTTTTAGGACTTTAAATATTCCAATAACAAAATTTAAATCTAAATTTTGTTAGCTTTTTATGAAATTCTAAAATGAGCATATCAAAATAAAATAATAATAAAAACGAGATAATAATGGAACAATATATTAGTTAGGTGGAAGCTAGCTACTAATGTCTTGGTAGCGGTTTTATTTTTTGTGGCGGGGGGTGGGGAGTTATAACTCCCATTGGTATACCAATGCAAAAACTAGGATATTTTCAAAACCGGTAAAGTTATATTCACTTGTTTATAGATTTCTCGTTGAATTTGATAGATTTATCGAAGATTCAACAATAATAAATCTATAAACAAGTGAATATAACTTTACTGGTTTTGAAAATACCGTAGTTTTTGCATTGGTAACTTCCCCTGAAATTGAATAAGGAAGAAAATGAAACCTTCCAAATTAAAATTGAATGAAAAACAAAAAACATTCCCATGTTTTAAACAATTATTTTTTTAATGAACTATATCTGCATTTGTTGAATGATATTTACAGCTTTTAAATTTTTATTCGGTTCATAGGGAACACCTCTTTAACATATATTACAAGTCAGATTATTAGACCTTAAATAGTTGAAATGTAAAATTAGCAAATATAGTCTATATTTCGTGCAAGACCCTCCTTAAATTAGTAAAAGAGTTTTCTCTTTTAATACCAAGTGCGATTCCCAACTGTGAATCATCGCGGTAACGGTGATATTATTCAAAAGAATTATCTTGATGGTCTCAAGTTATGATTAAATGCTAATGAATCAAAATCTGACGATCGTATCTTATAAATTTTCTTAGATTTCAGCTGAATAGAAACCTTTAAATAGTCTAAACAAAAATTGACTAAAGTTTAAACTGCACACAAGAATTTTCGCTGAGTTGTTGTGGCAAAGATACTCAAAACAGGTGGTCGGATACCTTTAGAAAGGATGAATCAGCTGTGTAAAGAAGAGCTGAGAATCTAAAAGATACGACAATCATAAAAATAAAACTTAGCTTCATAAGAGGACACCGCGGCATGGTGACCAATTGTCAAGCCATCTTGTGTCAAACTTTTTTCCAAACGAAAAGAGAAAAGTTTGTTGAAAACTTGACCGATGATAAAGTGGTGAGTTATTTCGATTTAGAAATGTATAAATGTTGTAAAATTCAATAAAAGTATTTATAAGATGGAAGAACTTTAATGAGAATTTTCGTAAAGTAATAATATAGTTGATCTAACACCGCGTTTACTAAATTTGCAAAAAAATCTGCAGTAAAGTCCTTTTTCATCAATGCTTAATGTTGGCGAAAAAATCTGATCAATCTATGCATTAATTTAGTATAATGCTCAATGGGCGTGAAATGCAGTGACAAGTTAATAACCCTTACGTCGGTGATCTCGCCTTTATTTGATTCTTATCGGTCAGATCTTATCCTTTTGAATGATATTATGAACTTTCGGGGCCTCTGAAAGTGCAAAAAAACGCAACTTAATGAATAATTTTTCGGAGCTTGACGCAAAACCTTTTCATTACCAACAAGATCGCATGATATGTTCGCCAATTTTTGGTCAACCGAGTAACCTGTAATTTAACTAAATTAATAAATCAAAGGCGCAATATGCTTCCCAAGCATGCGCAGTATGTGCAAAACTTATGCTCGCGATTACCAATATTTTAAAATCCGTTGCATTTTTTAACGACGTTCGTGGTTTAGTATCGTAATTATTTCATCTATTGCCATAATGACTAAAAGTAATTAAAAAAAAAAAAAAATCATCAAAATTTGAAAGCCGTAGCTGAAGCTTAAAACCTTTCCCACCGAAATAAAAGTTTCTCATTTTTGCTAATCCCAATCACAGGCTGTTCTCCCCTTCTGAAAAGAAGCAAAACGTCAGATAATCACTAAAAACAAATGACAGAGCGACCGAGAGAAAGTAAAGCTTATGAAAGGCAAAAAACGTCCAATCTAGGATACAATGTATAGCGCTACTTTCCAGCGGTCGGCCATAATTATACAATCCGGCGCTCGGCGACTTATTGCGACCGCGGCTGCGGCGGCGGCGGCTCGATGCGCCCATTACGCGCGAGAAATGAAGGTGGGCTCGTTATAACTCGGTGCGGCGCGGCTCTCCTAAGATCTAGCCGTGGCCACGGCAGGCTGGCTTTACGCGCTTTCCCGGAATCTCCTCCCTCTGTCATTTTTTGCGCCACGTGCACGCTCTCCTTCTCTCGGCCCCTCTCTCTCTCCCTCCCGCGATATTATATACGTGCGCGAGCAAGCGAGCGGCCGTTCCTTCCTTTTTTTTTTTTTTTTTCTTTTCTCTTTCCGCTGACGGATGCTAGTGGTGGATATCTGTCCTCGTCGCTTCCGGTGCAAGCGCGAGGCTTGTCTCCACCTACCGCCGCGGCGACGGCCGAATGAACGAGGTAGTTTTTAATGGCCGCCGCCGCTGCAGCCATTCGACTGACGCTTTGCGGGGAAGAAGCGTCGCCGCCGAGGTGTATTTAATGAACCTTCGCCGGGAATTGCTGGGAATCTCGTCAGGATGAGTTTTGCGCCGCTATTTCGTCGCTGGATAAGCGGATCGCCTCAAAAAATCGGGCCTGCCGTTCGACAGTCGGAACATTGTAGCGAAGTTTCTTGTTAATACTCGTGAAATAATTTTGCATTTACTCGCGTAAAAAGATCGCATCGTCTTTTAATCATCGGCTCGCGATTCAAGACAGCAGCCGCGGCCCACCACGCACTGCGAGATCGCGAGCGAATTTTTTATCCCGTCCTCATTCCGGCAGCACCGCGATAATAGCACAAGTACGATGGCGCGCGACCACCTGCATCGCGGTTCAGCGACTCGAGGAGAGGCTCGCCGCCGCTGCCCGGAGCCCCGCGCGTTCGAGAGCTTTCGACTCTTTTTTGCTCTCCTCGGGGCTCCTCTTTCTTCATCGGCCGTTCGCCCTCTTAATCACGATGCAAGGAGAGATAGCTCTCACGCGCCGAGGAATGTCTAATCGTTCCTCCGCGCGCGAGCTGCGCTTTCGGACCCGAAATACGCCCGGGCAAGAAACCGTCAGGCGCATTCCGCCGGGCAATGAATTCGGTGATCGGAACATTTTTTTATATATACGGGACAGTTTTGCCCGAAGAATTTAAATATTTTTGTATGCTGCCGGTTGCTGCTGCTGTCTCGGCGCTACTTCGCATTCGTCGTTCAGCGTTTTGAGGAATGTCCGCGATTTTGTCGGCGGCTAGTTTCTAGGAATCGACGAGTTTTTATAATTTACGATAGGAAAATTAAAAGTTTCGCATGCTTTTTATTCGATTTAAGTCAACTCTTAAACTTACAATTTTACTTTTCAACCAAATAAAAGTTGCCGTCTGAAGTAACTTAAAAGCGCTCTCCTTTAACTTAGCACTCTTCGGCCAAGAATCAATGTGAATTAAAGATAACAACAGGAAAAAAAAGGCACGACAAAGTAACCAACGAAGGTATCTGCATCGAATAATTTCGCAGCGATTTGCCGATACCGAGTACTTGCGAGAAAAAGCTAGAGCGTGCCTAAAGAGAGAAAAGTAAGATGGAGAATCCGAAAAAAGGGTGAAAGGGGGACAACAAACACACACGATCGAGGAATGCAGGATGGGTGGATTGTGTGCAGTCACGACTAAAAATGACATCATACCGCTTATGGTAGTAGCGTATCGTCGGCGAGTGTGGGCAGACCAGTGGAGGTCTTTCTCCCCGTAGTCCCTCTCTCTCTCTCTCTCTCTCTCTCTCCTGCGCACACAAGTGCGAGACGCCGAGAGAAAGAGACACTTCCTCTCTTGCATTTCCTTTTGGTCCTTCGCGCGAACTTTCTTTTTTCCGTCGCCCTCGCGGACGGTTCATTTGCAAAAGCCTAATGAGCAAGAAGCCTCGCCCCTTTTTACCGATCGCGATGCGCCTCGCTTTGCGAAAGGCTTTTGTCCCCCTCTATGATGAATAACCGCCGACAGTATTTAGAATGGATAACTTACCAATTCTTTATGTTTCCAAGCGCGCGCAAGCTATTCCTTTGTTTCGTCGATTGTCTCTCTCTCTCTCTCTCTTTCTCTCTCTCACGATGCACGCGAGCTTTGAACGTCTGGGTGTACGTGGCTGCTTTTTTACGACTGATTAGAAAGTGACGTTGAAAACTATTAATTCGACGTTAGGAATTCTTAATTTGCTGTAACTGAATTCTATTGATATCGAGAGCCGATTCTTTCCGAGCTACCGAGGATCGTATTACGTCGCGACAGAATTTATGATCTATTATTAGCTAAATTAGTTTCTTATCCGCCGCATATCTGTCAATCCGACTGTCTGTAACGTAACTGCGGAGGAACGTAAATTGGATCTTGATAATAATTTACGATTGCAATATATGCAGCGGCGTTTAATATATCCCACCTCGAAAAGCAGAAAAACGAGACGCGCGCGCATCGGACGGCAAACCTACGAATTCTCCGGCTCGAAAGTTGAATTCCTGGCCGAAGCGCGTATATACTCTTCCCCGGCAAAAGCTGCACACCGTAACTCAGGGAAAAAGGCGTAAAAAAAAGAAGGGAGAGCCCGCAAGAACCACCTCGGCCGATCGGAAATTCCTGCTGTCGGGCCATCAGTCATTACCGAAATTCCTGAAATCCCGCGCGCAGAAGAGGAGGAGGAGGAGGAGGAGAGAAGCTCCGGCAGTCCCTTCGTCCTTTGGAGCAGCCAGCCGGGCGCAGAAAAAAAGTCACGAGGCGCTGAACGCGCCCGATATTAAGATGTTTGCGAGAGCGAGCCGGAGAGAGGGGGAGAAAGCACACGGGTAATATACAAGGTGCAGGTGGAGGAGAGCTACTGAGATGATAGTTTTTCGGACGCTGGAGAGGCTTGCTGATGGACGCGCGAAGGACGATCGGCGAATGTTTGATGGGTTTTCGGTAAAATTCTTTTCGTCGAGCTGCCGATAAATTGAAGTAAATGAATTAGTAATTTGTTTAAATGTAAAGAATTTTTTCTTTTTTTAAAATATTGAGACCATGTATAAAGTGTCTTTGAGAGAAACTGTTATTCAAATTTGATTAAATAATAAATTAAATGAAATGAGTAAACAAGATTTTCACGTGTAAAAAAAAGTTAACGATATAACGTTTGCTTAAAGAGAAACTTGAATTTTCTACGGCGGTGAAAACAATTCTTGAACAAATAGAACAAAGCTCTTTCACAATCAGTGTCAACTCGATGATCACGTTCATCCGATGCTTGTACTTGAAGGTAAGAAAATCTTACGCTCTTTCCCAAGGTGTACCTTCGAGTCCATTGTGTACATACTGTACACCTTGTCCGTTCGTGTCTTGACAACGGTGTCATACTCGACGACAGTTTTTACGTTCCAGGTTTAAAAACGCTCGGTACACATCTCGAGCTTTCATTTTTTCCGCGTTGCCGAGGCAACGAAACTGTGTGCCGAAAGACAGCTGCTTTTGAAAATTTATTATCGTAACGCGTTGGTGTAAAAGAAGCATTTTTTCAAATTTTAACTCTTTTTGAATAATTACAGTTAGTCCACACGATTTCAATTGTTTACGTAATCGAATAATTACGCGACTTTTTACATCGAGACCTAAGCTATACCCTTCAACGGTAATGAAATAAGCAAATCATAATCAAAAGTTGCTGCCTCACATTCCTAGAATAAACGAACAAAGACGCATCTTAAGTTCCACGCAGCGAAACCATCAATGAGCCCCTAATCAGAAAGAATTCCCGACCTCAGCACTCGGAGCATCCGGTCGATATATCACCTTCCCCATATCCCTCGATAATTTTCATTCTGCGGCTCGCGTCCACCTCCGAGGCTCCGCAGCGTCGTCAAAACAAATCGCACTTATCGCGCACTTGCGCAAAACCGACGCAGCAGCAGCTGCCCGCGACCTGCGGTGCGCGACGGCTGCGTGGGCGTGCGCGATCACCTTTCTCTTTTGCCCTCCCCCTGCGGCGGCGATAAAAGGGCAGAGGAGGATCGCGAGTCGAGCGAGATAAGGGGAGAGCACGCTGCACAGGTGTCGAGAGCTGCTTAGTCACGGAATCCGATGCGTTTTCTCGCGCGAGAGAAAGAAAGAGAGACCGAGTTTCGCGCGGTGACATAATCGGGAGAGAAACCTTGGAGAGACGCCTGCTTTGACGCGTTTGACAGTTTTGGATGTGATGGCGAGAGGAAAATGAGCCCGGCTCGTTACGACGAGCGAGGTAGATGGATACGCTCTGAAAGCAATTTGGTGTTGTTTTCAAGTGGAATCGATGCTTAGTAGGTATTTAAAGTCAAAGAATTCAGATTACAAATCTTTAATTTTCTCTTTTATACTCATTTGTTATAGTAAGAAGTGTTTTACTGATACGTTTAAAGTCATTGAAATGATTACTATGTTATGAAACACTGCTATAATTGACCTGAATTGGTGCATTTATATATTTTAAAAATTGGCAACTCTGACGAACACGATAAAATTACTGGTTTTAATATTTTCAAAATTTGTGCACGATCATTATTGTAAAAGCTATTTTATTTATGTTTAAAAAATTTTAATTGTTATTATCTGTTATTTTATTCCAAACGTTATTGTCGGTAATAAGATTTACTTACCTCATAAATTTAGAAAATTTCTATAGCCAAAAGTTTCAGTAATTTTAAATTCAATTATTAGTAAACACACTACTCACAAAAATGAAAAAGATTACTTTAATATTATATTACAATTTACAATTTGCGCACCTCACCAAAAAATTCAGTTCAATTTGGGAGCTCGATTAGTCCCAGCTCCACAATATTCAGAGTATCACCCGGAGACAAATTGCGGGTTAAGCGTATTTTCGCGGCAGTTTTCCGAGGTTGGTTCTTGCGCTTTTCCGAGAGAGCAACTCTAATGATATTCCCCGGGGCCATTGGAATCGCAATTAATTTAGAAAGGCTCGCGGCGTCGGCCGAACGATTTCGTGCTCGCATTTACTCTCGATCGCCTTTTTCTGCCCGGCGAGTTGAGTGAGCTTCAACTCGCGACATTCCTGCATCCCCGGGCACTCTTATCGCTTCTCCGACAAGTGCGACCGATCGCTGACGCAACCCAAGCCTGCGCAGCTCGCCTGCTCTTATTCTGCCTGCAGTTCTTTTCGCTAAAGAGCTCCGAGAGATCGATTATTAGCGAGCGCTGACTGACTGATTGGCTAATGCCGCCTGATTACCGGATAGTTTCGGAAAACATTGGCAGGCTAATTGGTTTGAGCGGGTCGTTTAGAAACCTGGACAAATTTTTCGCGCTGTACATAATATGTGCGATTTGGTATCGCTAAAGTGATGAAGAATAAAAAAAAGAACGATTTGCATGTGTGGAAAACTGATTGATTGATCGTAAGCATGTAAGAATTTTTTTGGTTTATTTATGTTTCAATTTGAATTTCTTAAGATTAATAAAGGCTAAATAATGAATAATTAACTTAAAAAATTGTAAGCACAAAAAGGGATAAGTTAGTAAATTATATTTCATCATAAATTGTATATACTTTTAAGAAACTCTGCTCCGTTATTTACTATAGATCTGTACTATAGATCTACACACGAAACTACCAACAACAGTAGTTCCACCAGCGGCACTAACGAATCTAACTATCCCCGCGCGCAGACACGTAGAAATCCGTGTAACCGGAGAGCTCGCCATGTCCACCCGAAAAAGAGTCCGGCTCTCCCCTCGTACCTCCGTGCAGGGAGCTTTGCTCTCCTCTTCGATTAAGATGTAGATCTCCTCGTGCAGATTCAGGCCACGCGTTGAGCAGCCGGCTCCGTCCCGCTGTTAGCGGTCAACCCTTTCGGAAGATCCTTAACAGGGCCGCCGCCGCCGCAGCACCGACTAAATTAATGCGCGAGCGCTTTAATTTATGCGCGAAAATGGGATACCGTTTCTAAGTTCCGCGCCGTTTCCCAGGCGAGCGCGCCGCGGGACGCAGGCAGCGCGAACTCGGGCAGAGCTGCGTCTGATAAGCTGAGCTAATTAATTGGACGATTAGGATCTTCTTTTGGGCGGAGAAGAGGGATTCCTTTTGCTTTTGGAGTTTCGAAGTTTTTTTGAAATTCGGGAGAATTTTTTCGCTGCGTTCTTTACTGTTTATCTTTGTTTTTAGGAGAAATGTATATACTGCTTTGTGTACGTTTGGCGTACACGTAACGAAGATTTTTAAACATTCTTTAATTTATTGCAAGCATTTACAGACGTTTACGTAATATTTATTTAAAAATTGCTAAAAAAATTGTATTATTTTTCTTTTCGTAAATAGATAATAAACTAGCTGGAACAAGCCGCTTTTTTAAACTGTTCGCTGCCCTTTATAAATTAACGCGAGCCCTTATATAAAATTGAATAACCCTCCCAAAAATACGCAACATACAAACGCGTGCACTTTCCAGAAAGCCAAATAAACCCTCTTATAAAACCCGCAAAGTCGAATCACCAGGAGAGAATAAACCGCATTACACATCTCCTTTTCCATGAAAAACCAATCAATCGCAACCCTCGCTGCTGCCGCTGCACCTTATGAAGACCCAAACAGAGATCCGGGCAGTCCATAATCCGCCGTATAATCAAACAAGCACCTCGCGCGCTCGCTCCCGATTCCGAGACGGGGGGGGGGGGCAGCAGCAGGCGCCCAAAAATATCCAGCCGCGATTTTCGCGGGAACGATGAACTACGGAAATAATCCTTGCGTAGTCCGCGGCGCCTGACTCATCGGGGCATTTTCGCAGCTGCGGCGGCGGCCGCGGCGGACACTGACCAAGAAACAGTTGTGATTCAGCTGATATTGTTTCTCTCCGGCGCGGGAACGTCATTGATTTCGCGCGCATGGACCGCCCGCCGGCTGCTGGCTTTCCAATAAGCATGTCGCTTCTTAGATCAGGCTCTAATTTTACCTGCGAGCGCAATGGTCTTATTTGTCGAGGGCGAGAGAGCGCTGATTTCGTTTCGCCAAGCGGCGCCTCGTGTCTTAATCGATGTATGGCGATAGCGTGAGAGAGCCCTGAGCGCAAGGCTCAAGTATTATCCTGTTTCTGCGATTTAGAGGCGCCGCTCGCAGTTTCACGGGACGATATATGCGTGCTTTGTACTTTTGACAGTGTGAATTGCTCGCTAGTCCATATTTTTGAACGCTTTATCGTCGAGTTCGAGCGTTACTTTGTTACTTTGTATAGTTTGAAATTTAAACGAGGAATGGAAAAGGGATAAACTGATTAATTGGTGACTGCTTCTATGGAGGCGCGGAATATTAATGAATAAAAACATATGTTTACGTTAAGCGGAAAATTATTAAATTGTTATTTACTGTAAAATGCAGACAGTCAATTATATTCGTAAATTTTATTAATTATTTCGGAACTAATATTTTACATTGAAAAGGCGTCTGGAAAAAATTATACTTTTAAAGAAATGGTTTTAACTCGGGAAGTACATTAATTTTATTTTTCGCCAACCTCTGTTTTATTCTTGGGCGTATTATATAAAGTTCGAATCGAATATTCCAATTATTCGTGCATAAAAACTCGTTTCATCCGTATCACTTTTGTAGCGAAACCAGTTTTTACTAATGGAAATAATGTAAGTCATCGATTTAAATTTTACGCGAAACTAGAATTGAAGGAAGAAAACTTAAAGAAATTTTATCTTGTTTCTTATCTATTATACTTCGTTACGCAATAAATGAGTTCACTTAAAATTATATCTTTAAATCACAACAAATTACTTTGATAAAGTTAATAATATCCACAAGTGATATTCAATTTTTTTCTTTATAAACCCAAAAATACAAACCCGTTGCTTTTAAAAAAGTGTATTATTTTACAAAAAAGTACATTTCGCGATTTACATTTTAAGCTTGACCGTATGGTGAGTACTCACCAACAAATTACACTAAAGCAGTCTTTTAAAAGTAGCTACGTGACTATTTTCCGACGTCAGCGTAACTGTACTGACTGTCGGCTCGGATGCGCACTTCTGTGAAGCGTGAAGTCACTGGGGCGGTCTTTCGTATCAATGTTTTCTCTCTTGCTCTTCCTTTATCTCTCCCCCGACTATCGGCACTCCGCTGCCTTCCTCTCTTGGGTCCCCCGACTTTTGTTTTTCATTTTCCGTCTTTATGAGTTAGCGGCTTGCCTCTTCTCAGGCGAATGCTTATTATATTTTCCACGGTGGCGGCTCGTATCGCCGATCTATCGAACGGCCTAATGGACATGCGATGTCCGGCAATCGGCCGAGCATGTGTTTGTCTCGCGAGTATAGATCGACGACCGCCGCTGCCGTTTAATGCGAGCCACCTCGAGACGATGTTTTTCGTTCGCAGGTATAACTGTTCTCGGGATCGGCCGGGATCGTTTGGGTGCTGTTGCTTTTCACTTTGGAGAGCGATGCTTTTTATCATCGGGTATTGTTTTAATTGTATATGAGTCAGTGAAAACAGGTTCACGAGTATTAGCTTAGAATTTGCAAAGATTACCAATGTTTCATGATATTTTTTTCGTTCAGAATTTTATTTATCCCCCAGATGCTCTGAAATTAGTACATAAACTGCAATTATATTTCATCAAAATTTATTTTTACTGTACACTCCTTATTTCACAGAATAAAAGATTCACTATAAGTTATTCGTATATACAACTGCAAATTTGTTCCGACTCTTAGGCAATGTAGACTATATGAATATAGATAATCATAAGTATACATGTTACACACCCTTATTAGTTTCTGGATATTATATTTCAAACAATAGATTAAAATAAGTCTTTAGACTCTAAATCAAATTTTATGAGGAGCTATGAATAAAGACGTTTCGAATTGAAAAAAGGAAGGGCAGGGCTAAAAATTTTATGTATTTCAACGCGCTAACATATTGCGCTTCGAGCCAAAACGCCAATATCAATAACCGTACACTACTTTTAGTCTTCGCATCGCATTAATTTCGCACGGGGAGCTTCTCCCCCCTCCCCTCTCTCTCTCTCTCTCTCTCTGTCCCTCCCGTTCCTTCGCGGCCCGATTGCTCGGCTCGCAGGCTGCTTTGTAATTTAGCAAGTACCTACGTGACAGGTAGAGCATCGCTTGGGCGGATTTTCATTCATAAGTCAACGTCAGCGTCCTTCGCGAGCGATTGCACAACCTGCCTGTTTCTTTTTTTTCTCCTCCTCGCACTGTCTCCACCTTCGCGGCTAGCGGATATTTTCTGCGATTGCTTAGCGCACGGAGACTCTTCTTATCGGGGTCCGCGCGCCAACGGAACCGAGTAAATAACTTTCCCCACCGGGTGTAATTTCGTCCGAGTAACATCAATAATTTTAAAGTACCGCGTGCCAGAGTCCGCTTAGCCGAAAGAGCGGCGCGATTTCCAAATAAATCAGAAAAATCCGCTTGAAAAGAAAATTACAATGCAAACACACAGCGCGTCGCACGTCAAGACTTTTGACAAATTGCGCTTCGTTATTATTACATTAACCTCGGCCGGCCTCGGCTCTCTTTCTCTCTTTCTCTCTCGCGAGGGCGTGTCGGCGCTCTCCGGAGAGAGAGAGAGAGAGTCTCTCATTCGGAGCTGCGCTGCGCTCGTTAACGCATTATCTCGATAGCGAGCCTTTTGCGCAGAATGCTAAGCGAGGAGATCCGAGAGCGTGTCACTCGGCTGGTTGAATTCGGCCTGATTTTATCAAGGCGTCGTTCGCTCTTGGGGAGAATTGCGGGTTGAAAGTGAAGAGGTTCGCGGCTCGTCCGAGCGACTCTCTTTGTCAGGGAACGAAATGGAAGTCGTTTTAGGATTATCGCAGAATGCAATTATTAATTTAATAACAACCGCCGTCGCAAGTATAACTCAATTCTTTAAATTATAATGTTTTTTAGTGCAGAAAAACGAGTATTATTTTTCGAATAATGTAAAAAGCATGCCACGTTACTCTTTTCAGAAAAGATCCCCAGAGGAGATTCGAGGAAAAGCTGGCCGGTTCTCTCGACTTTTCTCTCTGACGTACCCGCGAAACACTGACGTATAACTCTCACTTGCGTAACCGCGGCTTCTCTCCACGTGCGTCCCGAACCAAAGCACATCATCGTATCTCGATTTAGACCTGGAGTCTACCCGGACAATCCCGCGTCGACTCGGGAGACTTCAAAACACGGTATGAGTCAGATTCGAATTCGCGATCGCGGCAATATCGGCGCGGCATATTTATTTTCACCCGCCGTACGATAGCCGCGCGCTCGAGTAAATTTTGGACGATATTGAAATCGCGGGCTTGAGGAAATCATTGGCAGCGGGGAACGAGTCTTGCCGATGGTTTTGTTGGGTGGGACTGGGTACTAAAAATACTATACGGGTGTTTGCCGGGCGGTACAGTTTAAAGTTTAATGTTTATCAATGCCGGTGGTTGTTCCCTGGTGGAAATGAAAAAAATGTTATACCTATTTATAAGGAATTTAAAAAAACATACCGAAAAAATATCTAATACGTTTTATAGCCAGTTTTCTCACTTAAATGAAACGTTTTTGATTTCTCCTAGAGGAAGCATTGTGATAGTAATTTTTGGAGTTGTTCGAAAAAACGGTTATAAGTGTATTTTAAGGTGTCAG
>JAWWML010000001.1:32715004-32794575 GCA_035047165.1 Ormyrus rosae | reverse complement strand
ACAATGGCCCCACCCCGAAGTAATGCCTAACGGCGGTTTCCGGGGTGGCTCAGCTATAGAGAAAAGGGTTATGGGTTATAGGGAGTAAGAATCTCACACTCCCAGGAAGTGCGGTCCCTTCCTGGTGTCTGCTGGCGGCAAGGAGTCATCAGCCGGCCGGCGCGGTCTGCTTATGGCCGCGCCGGTTGATGAAGATTTCTCATACTTCCTCGTATAATAAAAAAAAAATAACTAAAAAAACTAAAAAAATACACTCACTGACACACACATACACGCGCGCGCGCACACGCACACACACACAAACACACATGTGATGAGTAATTAATCTTCCACGTCCACGTTGTTGATTCTGGGTAATAGCAAGAGATCTTTATATAGTATATAATAGTAAATTTACAATTTACTAAAGAAATAACCAAACTCAACCCCAATCCCTTAGCGCGTAGTAGACGTTATACCTCGCATCGTGCGTCTTGAAAAATAACCCAACCTCAACCACAACCCTAACTCCCTACAATTCCAAAATTTATATCTAATGATGAAAGTGATTAATTCTTTAATAATTTTGCGCCGAAAATCTGCGTACACGCAGATATAGCTGTTGCAGAAGTAAGACGCAGTAGAATAATATTGAGAAAGATATTGAAATATTTCATGGGCGTGTTGTATTTCTAGTTAAGTGCTGATTTAGTCGTGCATCAACGTCCCGACAGGTTAGCAATCATACCATTGGAAGCATTGGATCCACACTCTAACGCCGGTGTCAATGAAAGAGCTAAGTTTTGCGGATTCGGACCAGATAAACTTGAACAACGTGGCGCTGAACAGGTCTTTCCAGCAAGATCTGATAACACCATAAATAAGTTTATGAATGTTATGATACTCGGCAGAGACAAATGTACAGTATTCGACACGGCATTTTGTGTGATAAATTCAGATAGAATATTTCGTACATCTTGTTTCGTAAGTAGAAATATTTTATTTAAACAAATTCAGATTTGTATAAGCTATCATTCATTTAAAGGGGGATAGCGGAGCTGGATTAGTTTACAACAATAAACTCATTGGAGTTCTCAGTGTTGGACCAAGTTTTTGCGATACATCAGACCCAATAATATTTACGAGACTTTATAGATATATGAGATTTATCGAAGAAGTTCAGAAACCATTCGGTGACCGACGGATTATGATGATTTTGGATCAAGATTTAAAGGGGGCATTGGAAGGATTTACACCGTCACGTCCCCATTATGGATCAAGTTCCAGTTCTGCAGGACGCAAAAAGAAACTTTTCTAAGTAAAAAATTATTATTGATGACCAAAATATAAAAAAAGGTTTAATTTAATAATTTATTTAATACAATTTAGTCATATCTGTTTATTTGTAAAACATTTGAATCTCTAGCCAAAATTCAACAAGGCTTGTGTCAAGCTTGGCTGAGAGTCATTAGTTTATCGCGAGTTTACATTTCTCGAGTTAATTCATTTATAAGAGGAAAAATATAAGAAAATTTTGAAGCTAAGGAACGTAAATAAAATAAGAATGCATCAACCGTGATTGAATATTCATAGACGCGTCTTGAAATTGTAATTACGACGCTCTTTATCACAAATAAAATGAAAAGAAGAAAATCATTATAAAGGATAGGCCACGCGGATGAGTGAGTTTTTGCGGAAAGACCTTGTTACATTGGGAGGGCACATTTTGTTTCAGGCAAACTTTCTTATCTGTCTACAAGAAACTGAGTTAGAAAACTAATAAATCCACTTTTATTATCTTGCCGTCCTGCTTTGGCACATTGATAGTTTGTAAACGGGTAATCAAAGATAGCTAGCCACAAAAAGTTCTTAAAAACAATGTTTTGTTCTTGGAGAAAATAAATATAATTGAATGGGGAAAAAAGTTTATATATTACTGCAATTATTTTATTCGACTCAACGCTTTGAAACTGATTTTTTTTTAAATTTACAGCCTAACCAAGCCCTCTATTCCAGTCTTATTTGGCTCTGAATTATTGCACTTGCGTGCAACAACGGGAACCTACAGTTTATAGGGAATTCTAAACCACTAGCATCGATGTTATTAGACACTTGTAAATAAATACAGCGGTGTCCCAAATGTCAGTTTTTGTCCGAGATCGGAATCAAACCAGAGATATGAATAGCACTCCTCGCCTCACTCGAGGAGTAGGCGCCCCGACTGGCAGCTCGCAAGCGGCGTAGGTTTCTCGCCGGATTTCAACGAGGAAGTGAAGGGTTTCTCCGCCGGACACTGAGAGTCGAGGACGAACGAGCGAGATTGTAATGTAATGGGTCGGCGGAAAATTTGAGAGTTATTAATGGTGCGCACGCAGCTGCTCGAGTTTATATTCTTTATTTTCGATACACTTATTTGGGAAGCTGAAGAGCAATGACTTACGAATGAGAGTGCTGTTGTTCCTTCATAAAAGAATAACGAGTTCTGGGCATAAATTAAGTTTGGCGTTTATTTGCTCGAGTAAGTTCTTTTAGCCTCGCGAATATGAAAAATTTAGGAAGAACTTTCGATTTTCGGAGGTGATTTTAGAACTTAAGCCGATGCAATTAATCTCAAAACGTGTCTATTGATTGTTTCCATATAAACGCAATACAATTGAATTACCAGGCAAGCACCAGTAATATCCATATACTTATCGACCTACCTTTTCACGGTTGCTCAACGCGTTGACAATTTACGCGTCGCCCTTCACGTCCCTGTAACTAACTCGCCGCTATACATATGCTAATTCAATCAGAGCATAAACTTTTCGCATCAACAAAACAATTCCGCGCGAATTTATTTTTCTCGCATAAAATATCCCCGAGCGCATATATAATATTTAAATCGCGAACCGAGTCTCGCTTTAAAAAAAAAAACAAAAAAGGTGTATATGGAAAGTCGCCATAAAAGCTCGAACAAAAAAGCGCGAGCCCGCGGCCGCTCTCAACATTGTCTCTTAACGACGAAAATTAGCATTTTTTTTCGCGAACGAGCGAGAGAGCGAGTGCAGAACGAATAAATAACGACTGCCTCCTTCCGCATGATCGATCTCTCTCCTTCCTCCTTCTTTCTCTTCCTCGTGCAATGCACTCTCGCTTTCGCCTATGCGGCGAGCCTTCGCCGCCTCTGTCTCTCTCTCTTTCTTTGAGGCTGGTCTTTTAAGGAGGGACTTGAAGCACGCACGCAAAACACCCACGTGCCCCGGCAGGCATTTTTGTCACTCTCTCTCTCTTTCTCTCTCGCTCTCGCCCTCCGAGAGCTACTTGCGCGAGCGGGCCACAGCCCGCGATCGCTTTAATAAAAAAAGAATTTACGCGGTGCTGTCCGGCCGCCGGGGGACGATAAGTAAAAGGATTTTATTGCGGCGCCTTATGGGCCATTGGGGTTTCGGTGTCGATTTTAAATAAAAGCCCGAGGAAATTTATCGGTCGCGAGTGTTATTTCGTCTTAAAAAGCCGGGTTTTGCAATTGCCCGCCGATTAAAGGCCTGCGAGTTCGTATTTTATATGCGTCGCCCGGACGTGTGGGCCGTTAGCAATTAGCAGAAGCGGAAAATTCAAACATTGTGTATTTATGGTGCCTCTGATTGAAATAATATATATTGTGCCGACCGCTCGGTTAACGTTCAAACAAATTCTGCAACGCTGCTCTACTTAAAAAACGGTGTACTTATATTTATTTCTTCCATTTTTTTTTAAATTTCATAGCCTATTTGACTCTTGAAATTACTAAAGATTGCAGCAGATATAAGTGAGTTCCACGTGTATAAGTTAGCTTTAAACGAAGCTAGTGGGCGCTTCAATTGTGAAGAAGCCAATAAAATAAGTGATTTAAACGATTATTAGAATAATACTTCGACAGTTACAGGTATTCAGGTGAAGGAAATTGAATATTAATAAAAAAAAAATTATTTACTGCTTATTAGAAATGTAATTTATTCTGATCGAAATGATTTTAAGTAGTGACTCCGTCACAACAACAATTACTTTTGAAATGTTAAGTAAACGATAATTTATTAACTGCTGAGTTGGGAAGCTTAATTAGAATACAAATTGCACAACCATTTTGAGCTTTTAGATTACAATAGGAAGAATTCGCATTAATATTCAAAACTCCTTATTTATGCAAAATACCCAAAGCACCAATTTCCTAATTGCTAAAAATCAGCATTCACCGCAGTATACTACACCACAGCGAACGATAAAACCCGATAAGAAAAGTCACGCGCCAAATAGCCCAGCATCATTAATTAACCGTTAACGTCGGCGCTCGACGTGAAATAATATTCGCGCGCACCCGCACATTCGCTCGCGCCGTAAAGGAGTCGCTTACGGGAAAGGCGAAAGGGCCGTATTAGCTTCCGTCCGGCCGAGCGTTCCGAGCCCTTGTCGTCGATTTATAAATCAAGCCGGTAACGAGGAGCGCTCGAACCCCGCCATAGGGTTAGTCCGCCGCCACGTGGGAGTTCGCGCGCGTCGTAACGGCCGATTGACATCTTCATGGCGTCCTTGAGGTGCTCGCTCTCAGCTTGAGGTATATAACGCACGACGGGCTTTTTCCTAGGCCCGAGAGATAATGGCTAATTGAGACGTGGTGGGAGGGAGAGGATTTATGCGAGTGCAGGCAGGCTAGACTGGCTGGTCGCACACTTTGGCAAGGTCGCGCTGATGCGTGGTGAGACTGATTGCATTAGGGTTATTTATGGCGGATTGCCCGGCTTTGTTGCTTTACCTGTTTTACGAGAATGCTGATGGAGTATTACAATGGCTGGAGGGTTTATGATATTCCGATGTTCGGTGTCGCGTGATATTTTTGAGATTATTTTATGTTGCTCTGAAATCAAACGGCTGAAACGTTATAAACTATTAACTTTCTCGTGCCGTCGTCAAAAATTGAAATCGTTAGAGCTGCAAAGCGGCGGGTAGTAAAAAGAAATGAGAGAAACCTCCGTATTTATCGTTCTTAAAGTTTCAGCGGAAAAAAAGACACGTAAACGGTGATGAAGTATATAAAATTAGAAGTAGATACAGGCTCGAGTTCGTAAAAGTGGAAGTAAGTCCGGTCGATGAGTTTATGAGTGGGCAGTTAACTAGTGAGAAAAGTCCATTAATTTTACCGCGGAAGTAACTTTATACGCCTGATGACTCGGGCGCTGAAAAATGGAACTTTATTTCGAATGCTGAACTTTACATGCGGATATTTAACGGATTATGCTTGGACTAACCGTATTTTGAAATACTGAAGAAGACTATAGACAAATTTGCCAATCTTTTTTATAGTAAAAAGATTTCTTCCTTTTTATATAGATATTTTTTTTTAATTTATACAAGGACCTATTGTTTAGTAAATTGTATTAATTAACTTCATTCAGTTTAAACGTTTAATAGTAAATATGGCAATGGCAATTCATAACTTCTTTAATGTACCGCGTATATATTATAGTAAAATGCATTTATAATTAAAATAAGCCCAATTTTCAGGAATCTTGAAAGAAAATCTTAACAAAACGTGAAAAGTTCCATAAAGAAAAGAAAGCAGGCCAGCAACGGCATTTGAAATTCAAAAGCAGCCAAAATGCAATATCGCGGCGCCATAAAAATAAAGTATCTTTTATGGTCCCCCGAGCAAATACGCCGGGGAATCGCAATTTCAGCGGGTCGCGCCGAATTTATCAGATATATACATTCGGGCGCGAACGTCGCCGCGGTGGCCCAATTCTCGGCCGACAGAAAGCAAGCAAAACGAGAGAGAGAGAGAGAGAGAGAGAGAGAGGAGGGCCCCGAAAATTCCCCGAGACACAATGGACGTAACGGTACGGCAAGGAGAGTAAAAAGGCATATGCATAACGCTTCGGCAGGCGAGCGAGCGTACATAATGCGTCGCCCGAGTGTCTCGCCGCGAATGATCTCCTCGGTCGCGCGACGGCGAAACCGGCTGGCCTTCCATTCGCAGACGCCGCGCTGATGCTGGGGCCCGATACAGATGGGAGATTTTGCATGTGGGTGCGCGCAGCACGTTCACTCGCGGCTGACGAAGAGCGCGCTTTCTCGGAAGATCCCGGGAACGCAGGATTCCCGGGGCCGAGTCGAGAGAGCGCCCGAAGCACGGAGAACGGCGCGGATGCGGAGGCCGGGAGAACGAGATCGTTTTCGGTTGGGAAAGGATCGGGTATTAATCGTAGAGACTTGCTTTGAATTGCGTGTACGTGACACTTCAGGCAGAACTATTTGAAATGAATTCTTTTTAGAAAGGATTGACTTGAGGAGAATTTATTTGGAATAATTTTGCCGTTTCTGACTTTGACGGTAAAGAAGTAAAATAATCCTGAGAAATGCAATTTTTTCTGTATTATGTGGAACACTTACGCATTAGACGAACCTTTTGATGCACAGAAATAATCAGCAATGAAATATGAGGCTGCTTGAGCAATGAAAATGCTTTAATAATATTGTGTCGTATGACTCGTAATAATAAAATAAATCGTTAAAAGTAATTATAAAAAATATTTTCTATCAAGCGTTATTCTCATATGGATCGTGGATTTGATAATGGCTAATTGAGCATCAATTGAGAAGAAAAGCAGACGAAAATTCAATTGACTGGACCGTGCAAACAAGAACATTGAGAAAAATCCGGACGCGAGGCTTCGATCGTGCGCACATGATTTGCAGCCTCATAAAGTGAGAAGAGCAGGAAAGAAGCAGTGAAATAAGCGATTAATAACTTTTGCTCTACGACCTTTCGTTTTTTTTTTTTATACATATTATACAAATATTTGAGTTACAGTAGCCATTGCTCATGTAAAGGTTAGAACAATTTTGTTCGTTATAATCAACTTTTAATACAATTTAAACCGATGATACATATGATCCTTTAATTAATGCGCGAATGTTAAATAATTAAACTAAAAGTAAGAAGTAAATCTAATTTAAAAAATATTTTCTAGCCAATGCAAAAACGAAACGATACCAAGCCACTCATCAGCAATGAATCTTGTCTACGCTTTTAATGGTGTCCTGAGAGACGGTCGAGAAAAATCTCGCGCTCGGAATTTCAGGATTTTTCCCGGTAATCGGCCGATCTCGGTGCGATCCCCGCGTTTTTCTCGGCGACTCGGCCGAGTCCCGCAGGAGACACAGCCGGCGAAGACGTCACGAGCCGTGGGTTTTTCGCGAAGGCACGCGGAAATCTCGCGAGCGGAAAAACCGCCGACTCCGTGGTAGCTTTTCTTCTGGCAGGCGGTCGCTCTTTATATTTATTCCGCGATGAATTCCCGATGCTCTCGGCGAGGCTCTCTTTTCGAATCGCCGCGCTCGCGGTGTAACGGTGCATTTTTTCGAATCGCCGCGCGCGCTCGCTTGCGTCATCCTCCCTTTCTTTGCGAATTCTGAAAAATGAAATATGTAGCGCTTTTTAAAGATTGTCTTTCTCTCGTTCCTTCGGATTTACGGCTCGCGGCAAGCTATTAATTAAAAGCTCACGGTAATTTAAGAGCATTCGGGAGCTTTGCGAAGGATTTCGTTATTTTGTGTATGAAGCTGCTTTGTGCGCTGTAAAAATTCGAAGATTCAGGAAACTAATGCGTCATGTGCTAAAAGAGTATCTACATCGACAAATAGAATGTAAATTGTATAATCTAAGCTGATGTATCGACCTTTCGTCTCCGTAACACCGCAAATTAGCCAGCAATTTTTCCCTTCCCCCGTCCCGCCCCTAATTATTCCTCTCTCCTTTGTCACGCACACGAAACAATTAGACGCTCGGGTGCGAGACGGTGGTCTTCTTTTGTCTCTTGTCACCGCCGAGGCGACAAAACAACAAAGGCAAACGAATCTCCCCGAAAAAGCGTCGGAAAAGAAAAAGAGGCAAAGAGACCAGCAGAATTAGGAACCATCCACACGCACACAGAGCCGCGCGGGGAGCCGAGTTCTCGTCGCACAACGGAGGCGCGGCGAGACGGAGGCCTGTGTGTAGTACCTGTGCGCCGCGAAATTAAAAAGAAAAGCGCGGCCATAAAGATGAATTATGGTGATGACGTTTCTCTCGGCGGCGGCGGCTGGCAAAAAAAGGAAGGAGCTCGCTGCTCGGCCGAGGAGGAAGGAGAGCCGAGAGACCGTGAGAGGGTCTCGCGCGCGCGCGTGGGCGTGCAGACGATGCGCCGGCCGAGCGAGGCAGCACGACACAAAACAGCGCGGCTTTTGTGCGCGCCAGGAGGATTCTGTCCACAAGCTGCGCCGGAGCCTGTCGAAACTCGGCGAGCTTTTGTTTCTCTCTCTCTGGCATTGCGGACGAGCGGGAGCTCGAAGCGTTGACGAAGCTGCACGCCCTGGGAAACGGACCTGTTTTGGCGAAGGAGGGGGGGGCGAGAAACGAGGAAACGGAGAGCTGCACTCTGACTAATGCGTGAGAAGCTTTATTGGGAGGATTCGCGAGGGTTCTGTCGATTCTCGTCGAACGTCAATCAAAGCGGTATTGAATGATTCATTGGTGAAAATAGGAAGATTAGCTAACTTCATTTTTGGGTTACATCACATCCTGCGATCTGTTGACGTCACTCGTACCCGTCGTCACTAGGCGTCCTTAATGTTGCAACATTTAATTAGCTAGTAAATTTGATTGGTAGCTCTCAAGTTTGATATGAATTTTTCTCTCTCAACGACACCCAAACACCGCGAGAAACAAATAAAATATAATAAATTTAACAAGCATACAAAGAACGAGACGTCAACAAGATTATAATCTTGATAGTTCATCGTCCTCTTTTAATTAGCCAGCTGAAATCCAACTCTTTACACTTTAAGCGGAGCCGTTCTGAACTTCCTCAATAAATTACAAGCACGCGCGGTCAAAAACTTCCTCGCCGCTTAATCGCCGCGAACAGTCCGACTTCGAAGCCCCTCTAATTGATTAAAAAACGGCGCCGAGCCACCGAAGACACACTCTTCAAAGGCCTTAACAAGCACCATAAATCCCCGATCCCCGAGCTCCCCCGTCATTACGATGCAGATGTCGGCGAGAGTCCGGCGCCGAGCTCCGGCAGGGTGGTGGGACACTCCCGCAACGCCCGTCCCGTGTCTCGGGTGCCACCCTTTCTTTGCACTTGCGGCCCTCTCGGCGGCGCTTTTTCCTTCTTTTCGGATGATGCCGCAAGTCTCTCTTTCTCTCTCGGTGAGTGCAAGTCGCGCTCTCTCGCGACGTGGGTCGCGCATAACCGAACTCTCTCGTCATCGACCCTTTTGGTCGGCGCACGCAGGTTTTCCTCTCTTCCTTTCTCTTTTTCTTTCTACGGATCCTTTCGTGGGACGCGGGGTTTGACGTACGACACCGGCTCTGCGCGCTGCTTTGTTTTTTGCTCGAGCAAGCTTTTGTGACGCGAGCTTTTGTCGTTTCTCTCGTAAAAATTCGGCTTTTTTCTCGGCGAAGCGTCGTTTTAGCAATTTTATCGACTACTAAATATTCTTCATTGAGGTAATTACTCAGCGATGTTATTAATTCTTTCCGCATACAGTTCCACTTCTAACCAGCCTCTTTTTTTTCTCTCTCTCTCTCTTTGTTTCCACCGCGTTCCGGCATATATCGGCAAGCGGCCGCTGCATGAATTATTATCGCACCGCTGCCCAGGGCAGAGCGCGATTATGCGCCACTACTTTATACTTATAATAATACAAGTAGACACATGCGCCTTAGCCGGGGAACGAAAGCGAGCTGCTCCCCCGTGCGCGCGCTTTTTCCTTTTTTCGCCGCTTCGATGTCCGCTCGTAATTTTCAAATAATTCGTACACGGCGTTTTTATAATTCCGGTTGCACGCGATACGCGCGCGAGGCTATCTTGATTTCGCTCTGCTATAAAGTGCAACGTGTTATTTCGCGCTCTGGAATTTACGTAATCTTTAATTCTAATACGAATTTTTAATCCTCGTCAAACTACCGTGCGGTAAAGCGATCTTTATTTGCTTAACGTCGACTGTGCTTGGAAAATTATGTAAACTTATTTACTATATACAACATTACATATATTTCGTACGGAAAGTTGTATATTTATCTAATCGTAAGAACAGAAAGATACGAGCTCGGTTTATTCAGAGCACAACGCGGCTCGCGGAAGTTTTTCTTAAAAATAAAAAATTTCAACCTGCCCAAAATCGTAAATTACGATAATCAAATATTAGCGAATTTACACGCTTTATTAATTCAATCGTTACCCCCGTCGACGCTCGGCCAGTCCGGAGCGAGGCGAGGAGCGGGCCGATATCGCATCGCAAAGAGAGCATATGATTACGAAATTCAAAAATACAAAATGAATTATGAGCTCGCTCGCTCTCCTTTTCCCCCGCTGCAGATTGGCCGTTTCCTCTTGCCCGAGCGAGACACAATGCTATCTCGTGATCGAGGGCGCCTCGCGCTATAAATTGCGGTATGCAAATTTAATAATTACCTGCGCGAGCAGACGCACTTCGAGGATCTTCATTGCGGCGCGAGGATCGTAAGGGCGAACGGGCTGCGAATTAGGGATTCGCTTGGGTGCTTTATTTTTTGGCAGGTCGCGGATGGAAAAGGTTCACTCGTGATTTTGTAATGGCGTTTGAGTTTGTTGCTCGTGGATCTTTTTTGGTATCTTACCGCGGATAAAGATATTTTCCGTAATATTACTTTGAAGACATTATCTCGATTACGCAAAATTTCATTTCTGATATCTTTCGAGCGCGGTTTATAAAATTATAATACAGCCGCGCCATGATAAAGTACCACCGGGAAAAAGAAAAACTACTGTCAAGAAATTTAAAGCGTAATGTCTTTCTCCTGTTCGGCCGTGTCAACCCCTACGGATAAGAAATAATTATCTTACCTCCTGCGCAAAGTGGATTATATGCGCAGACCGATAAGATCCCCACTGACAATGCAAAGTAATGTCCGCGGCGCAGCAATAATGGCGGTCGTAGAATGTGTAACGACTGAATTTTAGCCTGATTATATACGCCGGCGCCGTTAAAACTCCGTACTTTCTAAGCTTCTCTAATGAGTCCCGCTGACAAGGAAAATGCCCCGACCGCCGCTGTAATAATCCAATTTCTTCGAGTTCGATTCTTGCACTTTTTACATAATTCGCCCCACAGGCGTTGTGCAACATTTACGTACGTCTGGACTGCTGCGCGGACCGCAGACCGGCGCGACGAAAACTTAAAAAATCGGAAAATCATAAGGATTACGGTGGCTCGACGCGTGTAATCTTTGGATTATGTCGTAGGTAGTAAAGTTTATGCTTGTAAAATATGTGTATGGAAATATATTACTTCGAGATGCAATGCAGTATTCATTATCTGCGTTAGACTCGGCTGATGATACATGCGTACATTCGTACTTAATTGGTAATAATACAAATCTCATTTTGTAGTATTAATATTTAGCGTTTTAATTGTTTAAAAAAACACAGACTTTCTCCTTTGAATATTTTTATATTAGATATGATCTTTTATAGATTTAAATAAATAGACACTTATGAAGCTTTGTTTGCATTATTTATTTTTCAAACTGTAAATTCTTTGACCAACTGTATGCAATGATAAATTAAGATGAAAATTTATTCAATTTAGAAAGTAAAACATTTTAAGCTATTTATAATGTTAATTATTGAAAAATTAAACAATTTTGACGATGATAAATTATAAAAGTATAATTTCTTAAGTGTTTAAAATTAAATTGTTATTGTCCATAAGTTCTGTAATAAGTGAAAAATGATTATTTTCTAATTATATCTGACAAAGTATGCATTCGCAAATGAATGTTTCAGAAATTTTCTAAAGCTATATTGCTCCTCCTACTGCAACTTTGAAAAATTATACGCATTAATAACCAAGGAAAAATCAAAGAAGCAAATTAAAGGAGGCCAAGGAAAAATGGGAAAAAAATACTATTTTAAAACAATTTTAAAAAGTCATTTTTACTTCTATTATACTTATCTACCGGTAGTTCTAATTTCTAATTATACACAATTCATCCTCCTAGTACAATAATACTAATTTGTAAAAATGTTAATTAAATTACTTAAAAAAATTTAATATTATAACACTGATAATTAATCAATATAAAAATAGTATCAACTAATTTGTATCGACCTAGAAATTGTATTCTTGAAAAATGATTGACGCCTCTTCCTCGATCTAACTGCAAACGACGACAATACCGCAAGGTCGCGGAACTTCCGCAAGTGTCTATTGAGAAAGTAAAAATCCGAACTTGAAGGTCGTCGCCGAAGAGAGAAACCGAAGCGTCGCGATTCATCGGCAGTTATTCGCACACTATTCAGGCGCTCTTGACGTCACGAGAGAGCAGACGATCCCATCCTCTCACGATTTTTGACCCCAAAACGGGAAATGCCGCGCGGCCATTTCTCTACCTGCGCCGGGCGGCGCACCACGTGGTGTGCCTCCTTTTTTGTATCCGTTAAAAGTAGCCGGTACACGAGGTGTAGTAATGAGAATTACGTGTCCCGGCCAGAAATATAAGATTATACATTGTGCCGCGAGTGATTCATGAATGAGGATTCGAAAAATCAGTCCTCGTTTCAAGAAGCAACACACGGCGGATCTCCGCCGGTCGTAGATTAATGAAGCCGGGTGTGGGTGGATCCAAAGGTGTTGCGCAACAGATAATGCAAGAATTTTAATGCACGTTTGTCGACTGGAGAATTTTTAACCGTTAGAATTGGTATTATGAGGAATATTTATTGACAGATTTTCTATTCTTAGGATGCTTATTTTAGTGGGCCATTGTTTGCTGATAAACAATTATTATTTATAAATGCCTTGTTAACAAATATGATGTATCGATTGAGCTTGCATGAGAAAATTTTAGTTGCAGGGAAATTTTACTGTTACTTCAATATTTATCATTCGTAAAAAATATTCTTATACCATCGTGCAAATAATAGATTTTAAATATGTATCTTGTTTGAAGTTTCTACTTCGAACAAAACTAATAAATTGTACAAAATGAACGGAAGTCCTGCAGTTAATTAGCTTTAATTTGCAGATCTAACACAGCGATTGAAAATACATTTTTGTTTCCACACATTGTTTCCGATATAATGATGTAATACTGCAATAACGTATTAGAGCTTTGACTATCCTACATCACAACGCAAACAAAAACTTCAGAACTGCGAAAAATCAGGATTGCACAAATGCGCCGAACCTGATTGCAACTTAATATTTTGCGATAAATTAACGAACTGGTACTTGTTCCTTTATACCATCCTACACCTTCATCGCGGCACATCTGAGAAAAAAGCATCGAAAAAATAATTAATTAAAATATAATCATACCGGGGAGAGCAAAGAGGCACCGCGCATCAATGGTACCTGGTACATCTCAAAGTCCGCTCGCGAACCTCCCAAAAATTCTCCGCGAAATTCACAAAGCCTCGTTAGCAGATTCGCAGCGCGATAATCTGCCTCCGACCCTTAGCCTCTCTCTCTCTTTCTCCCTCGTGCACGTAAACCCGCTCTCTCACTTCATTTCACCGGCGACGAAAAGAGGGAGGCAGAGAGAGGCAAGAGAGAGATCCCCGGCGCTCGAGGCGTCTCGAGTTTATTTAAATAAACCGCATTAATATTTAATGCGACGAGAGTGTTTAAGTGGGAGGTACGCTATTTCGTTGCGCGAGAGCCCTATGTAATTACCGGCAACCTCTCGCACGAGGTGGTAAGAGAAGACGGAGGCCGGGGATGCGGGTTTAGAGCCAAACGAGCCTTCCACGCGAGATCGCGGCCTCGCCAAAGAGCCAGCCGCCGCTTCTGATGCAATTTCACCGGCGGAGAGCCGAGAGGAGCCCGAAATATTTTCACGCTACCGCGCCTGCGCGATTTTGTCAAGCTCCCCGTAACTGTGTGTCCCTCCTCGGCGCGCGCGACTCGTAGCTTCTTACGAGGGAGATTGATATAGCGCTGCAAAAACCGCGCAGTCGATTCTTTGCTCCAAACGTTTCGAGACCGCGTGTCATTATCAAAAATAGCCGAGAAAATCAACGAGAAATTACAGCCGCCTCGCCCAGCCGCTGGTCCATTGCCCTTATAACGAAACAAACGTACAGCAAGCTGCATGCGCGCGCATTTTTGCGGCCTCTCCGCGTGCGGATATACTTAGGCGCACATAATGCAGGGAGAGAGAAAGAGAGAGAGAGCATATACGCGTATATACACCCGCGACTCTCGGGGCAGGCCCGACATGAACGAATCACCCGGCGGCTCGGCCGAGACAGCTCGCGATTTTTCGCCGGGCGGCCGGCGACTCGGGCGCGCGCAATTTTTCAGGACCCGCGCGCGCGTCCGGCGCGCGATTTATCATGGACGAAAGTTGATTTCTCGGGCCGCAGCGCGCGCAAAGCGCCAAAGGCCATTTTTCAATATTAAATGCGAATTTAAGTGCGAGCTTTTCGTGTCGTTTGATCGTTTATTTATTGCGGTTGGGCTCGCGCGGATACCTCGCCTCGGAAAGGCCGGTTATCGCTTTGAGATACAATACGTTTAGAGGTAAAAAATCTTTTACTCGGTACGCAATGACCTCTTCTATTAGCAGAATAATTCGTTACAATACGTTTCTCATCGAGCACAAGTTCTCGGCAGCGAAGGCAAAAGATCAATCTACCAGCAAGAATCCGAGCATCACTGTCACAATGATAATTCGAGCCCTCTCAAAGGTGCCTATCAGCCGCACTTACATCCTCGTTGGCCGCATCGCCCCGAAAAATTGGCCTCCTCTCTTCCTCGTTCGATTGTGCATCGAAATTGGGCTCTCTCGTCAGCCGAGGGAATAAGTAGTGCCGCGCTGCCTTTCGAAGTAGCAGCGGCGGCAGCCAAGTTAGAGTCTCTCTCTCTCTCTCTCTCTCTCGGCGCGGCGTATATAGAGAGAGGAGAGGCGTGGAGAGGCGGCTGAGTTTCGCGTGTGCGTGGGGAAGGGAAGGCGAAAAAAGAGCGCTCCCCGCCAGGAGAGGAAAGACATACGCAGAAACAGTGTGCGCCGTATAATTTCGCCCGGGGCCCCGAGCCATCATGTATCATTTGCGCAAATTATAAATTCATTATTTCACAATTATCATAATGCATTTGCGAAAATGCCGATGACCCGGGCCTCCCCTTTCTCTCTCTCTCTCTCTCTGTGTGCGAGTGCATATCTGTACCTGTGTGTATCTCCGCTGCGGTTCTGTGTCTCTGTTTCTCGCTGAAATTCCACGATTCCGCGAGAGAGCGCGGCGTCGAACCGGTTAAAATGCGCGAGAGGCGCGCGGTTTATTCACGCGAATGTAAATGGCCAGGCGCGGTACGGAGGAGGTTAGGATCACGAGAAAGAGAAATCATTACACCATACATTTCCACCCAAAGCAATCGGAGAAACTCCAAGACGGACCCAGAGACCGATTTCTTCGTTTTTGCCTTTAATTTCGAGCATCACGAAGGTGCAAAAATATTTGGCTCACTTGCGCCTCTCTCTCTCTTCGGCGCACAGCGCTCGAAAGCCGTTGCAACACGTAGAATAATGAGAACTGTACAGATTATAAAAATTGACAGAAATTATATAGAATTACATCTTGTAAACAAAATATTTATATTATATATTGACTTACTCGGGAGCTTATCATTATGCACGTAATTACTCGAGAAGGCAGCTGCTCGGCGAATCTAGTTTTCGTATTTTGTACTTCTATGCGATAACTTAAAAAAAAATATAGATTATTTTTCCAAAAAGGTAACCAAATTCATCTTATTCCACCGAAATTTCATCTACAATTTCCAATTCTTTCTCCTCGAACCAAAAATCACCCGTTAACTCGAGAATCCCCGGATCTCAGTCTCGGGCGCCAAAAACGGCAAGGAAAATCGGCGCGCGAGCCGGATGCGATAAGTCCGCGTGGTGGAATCGCGCTCGGCGCGAAACTCTCGGCGTCGCTTCGCTTACGCTCGCTGACATAATTCGAAGCGACGAGTCATTTGCGAATTTAACGTGGGCGCGAGAGAGACATGCTAATGCCGCGCGACTCGCTCGCTCGCGGCGCGGCGCGGAGAAAACTTTTCTTTCGCGCCCCGCGATTTATATGCGCGCGTGCGCCCGGCGCACACCGGGAATTTTATAGAAAGCCGCGCATTCGCCAATGCGTATATCCGTCTCTGGGGCGTTTTTTGCCACGGCGCTCTTTGCATTGCTGCCTTTTCTGGATTATTACGCAAAAAGTGTCGCGCGCAACCTGTCCTCGAGCGTATATATATTGTCGCTCGAGTGGAAGTCGACGTTCGAGACACTTTGTCGCGACAGATAGCGACGTCGAGAGCGCGGCCTTTTTTTCTGTTTTTATCGGGGCAATAATTAATGCGCCGAAGAGTCAAAGCGCTGGGAAATCGAGCGGGTAAGTGGCCGGTTTGCACTTTTAACCGGAATTTTCTGAGCGTAAGACGTGCGACCAAGTCATCAATGGACTCTGCATCGGTCAACGACGTTCGGCGGTGGTGTATTTTGTCTACAAACAGAGCAGTGGCATGCCAGAAATAAGTTATGTAAAAAATGGTAATTGAGCTTGTGACGGATAATAAAAGAAGAAGCTTTGAGAAATGCTAAATTTTGTTCATGAATCTCCGGCATACAATTTAGACGTAAATTATACATTTAATGTATAGAAAAGCAAACAGTACCGCAGACAAACTGCCAAGTTTCCAAATCAAAGAAATAATTTTCGGCACAATTACTGTAATAACCAATAATGACAATGTTAGCATAGTAGAAGCTGTAATGACGACATTAATCGTTCTAATCAGTTTTAAATAATCGGTATTTTCGTAGAAATTATAGTCAATCATATGCTCAACAAATGGTTTGTTTTTGCAATAAACCTAACCATTACTGGAGTAACTTAGGTTACAAAACGCTCGCGTGTGAGAAACGTGCATTTGAAAAACGAACGTGATCTTTCTTAAGCAAGTAGAGCTCAGGAGAAAGACTTGAAGCTTTGCTCAAACATTCCCATAGGTGAAGAAAAACTGCTTGGACTATCAAAATTACTGTTAATTTTGAGTAATAAACTTTGAGTAAATATAAAATGTGACAACCTAAAATTCTTGTAATTGCTTATTGCTTGTTTTAGTTTCGTTTATTTAAAATAACTGACGTAAATGTATGCTTTTTCTATGTGATTATAATATTTAAAAATCTTATATGATTTATTTCTAATTTAATGCAATAAATCACATTTTTGCGGCCGTTTACAAGAAATTAAGTATCTTGCATCAAGAAGTTGTTTAAATTTATTCATAGAAGACATAAATACGATATTTAAGTTAGTACGAAGTTTAAAGATAGCGAAAATGAATTTCATTGCGTGAGGGAAATTCGATTAGGAATAAAGCAGTGAATGCGAAACAGTGTTTAAAAAACATTGCTGAAACTGTTGCGTACCAGCAAAATTAATAATTCTTACGATCACTTTAATAACTTTGGTAAACCATAAAAAGTGAAAAGAAATATGACACAGTAACTTGGTGCAATGATAAATGAAAAAGTGTATTAAACTTTATTGCGGTATTAATGAATTTGGAATACGTGCCGAGAATCAAAAACTCTGGAAAATTCACATATATATCACTATATATCCTGTAGAAATTCTAGAAAAAGTATACTTTTTCCATTTATGAAACGTGATTCGATTCGTGAAAATTAAAATATGCAATACGTTTAATGGAATTTAAGATAAAAGGCACTGATAACAATATTCGATTGTAAAAATTTTAAATGCAGCGATTATTAATAACTTTCTGCAACTACTTTTGCCAAATAATTGCACAAATGCTTCGTGCCGACCTATTGATCGAACCTCAAAAAATTACGTTCGTATAATCGAGCGGTAGTCGATGCTAGACATTTTGTCGCGGTAAGTAGCGGAATAGCGATAGCAGATTTATTAGAAATCGAGATATTTTTGCTGGATTAGTTATCGACAGAAGTGTCACATACATCAAAGTTTATAAGCTTTTGCGCGCTTACATTTTTTTACTTTTAGCCGGAAATTCCACAGATTAGAGCTGCTACTTTATGGAAAATTCGTAACTAAACTCCTATCGACAGGGACACAGCACTGATATAACTAATTTCACGAGCAAATTTCTTATTTGAGTTAGATAGTGTAATCGATATAACTTGAAGTATTCAAATTGATGAATTAAATGAGACTTGTTTATATGACACTTTATTTAATTTAATTATATTTTATTGTATTTAAAAATATAATAAATAAAATTATTTTGAACAAATTGTTTGTTATTTCAGTTTTTAAGAAATAGTGTACTTGTTAATAAAAATAACAAATTCAAAGTCATAATCAAATTGTTGTCATATATTTTATTGAGAATATATTTCTGTGCAAGAGTAAATTCTGCTAAAACATTCTTAAATTTATTATTGCAGCACTAAATTAAAAGAAACGTCCAAAATATCTTATACTTATAATTGCATGTGAATTTTTTCTGGTTTAATTACGGTTCTCCTCTACTTTTTAACATCATGCGCCCCTTATTGTATCATTTATTTTTTAACCCTCACATCGAATGATACAAATTTTATTTACTATAAGAGTATTATCTAACTTATTACCATCTTCGCAAACAGCGCCATCAACGCGCAGTAGACTTGCGCGCCTCGAGAGCAGGCCAAAAAAACCGTCCAACTCTATAAGAACCTCGAAGGAGTTATCCGGTGCAGCGTAAAGCCATAAATAAGGGTATATACATTTAACGAGGCAGCAATATGCTAAATACAGTGACAAACTCTTCAAACGAGATTCTCGTATCTCGACGAATGTTTTTACGACTACTACGTGTAAGCTCGTCGCTCGCGTATAAAATAAATTAGCATCTCTCTCTCTCTCTCTCTCTCTCTGCGCGGCGTGCGGTAACGAATTTCGTTTTAATCTTAATGCAGACACGGTGGCATTAAGGCCTGTCGTCATTTTACGAGGCGAATAAACGACGCTGGCACCGCGGAACTAATTAATTCCCGTATCTCTTTCTTATCCTCTTTTTTTTCTGTAATAATCTACAAAGTGTACACGACTGTTGGCTACTATCCTATCGCGAGTAATAATAAGTAAATAAACTTCGCGAGGAGCACTTCCGTAATTCGGTAATTTGTATATCTTATCAATAATTAATTATTGATGCAATAATTGATATTGTTAAATTGTTCGCTCTAAAGTTTTGCAATTAATTTACGGCCAGGGCAAATATATTATACCCTGATTTTGATCAAACTACTCGGAAGGATGAGATTCAAGACCACGCTTTATATGCCCTGCATGACGTATACGAAAACATTTTTGAATATGATATGCGATCACTTACGATTTTTTTTTTGTATTTATTTATCGTACAAAAACCAAAACATAACTTTTTCAAAATATTATTGTTTGTAAATTTTAATTTAAAAAATACTTGCTGCTGTTAAGATAAGCCTAATTAAATTGATCTTATCGTCTTTCGTAATACATAAAAAGCCATATATTTACTGATTTGAATGACCCTAGAAGTTAAAGAATTCGAGAATCGAAAGAAATGAAAAAAAAGATCTTGCAAAACTGTCTTACAGCTTAATTAACTGACAGAATTCCTATTTTTAAATCCAAAAGTAGCTGCAGAAGACGAGATTTCATTCTAAAGGACAAAATTGGGTATTTGTGGTGACACATTTACGCGCTCTACGTGGACTCGACAGAGATCAGTCATGAATGGTAATGAGCCGCGGCTCGCCGGAACGGAAGTTAAGGAATGCTGCTATTGCAGAAGATTATCAAGGGTACAGATACTGGTAAGTCTACATTATCCATGTCATTAGTTGGAAATAAAAATATTATATCATCCTTTAAAAGACATTAACACATCGTACACTTGGTTACAAAAGTTCATCGAAATTATGGACCAATTCGAATAATGTACTTGAGTATACAAAGTATTAAAATCTAGGTGAACGGATGCCATTTATTTAAATTTCAATCTGGATCACGGACTATCAGCAGCGCTGAGTCAGATCTTCTAATTTACCTTCTCCCGAGACTATACTGTTACTCATTACATATGCATATCCGAATCATCACTGCTTTCAGATTCCGCCAGACGCGAAAATCCCGTAGGATATATCGCGTGACATTCGAGCGGCCCACCAGCCGAAGATTAACTCCGCAATTGTTTCATCAGCCGACGGCGCATTTCCGCTGAAACTGATGTCACTGCGCGAGGAAAAGAGCGACTTTCACACACCGGCACACATGAGTAATTCTTATAACCGATCGACTCCTGCGCCGGCCGACTTTCTCTAATGCAACCCATGTTGCGCAATCGTAGGAGTCGCGCGAAAAGAGCGCCGGGCGCTTCGTCCTCGAAATCTCGATCGCCAGCCTCCTCCGGAAGAGAAAGTCTCTCTCTCTCTCTCTCTCTCTCTGCCGATGACATCACACGCCATGGTCATGGTCCCGCGGCTCGAAAATCCCAGACGAAAGTGGACCGGCCGGTCTCGTTTTCTGCCGCGGCGAACAGTCGATACGCGTCAGTGGTTAGAAATAGACCGATACGCTACGGTTTTAACACCTACGGGCTCTTGGGTCAGGCTGCGGTGAAGCCTAATTTGTATCGGTTTTCTGCGAAGGAACTCTATACGGGGTCGCCGGAGCCAGCTGTTGATTTAGCAAAATTTCGCGGGTATTCCTTTTTATTCGAGGAGGAGCGCTGCTTAAATTGAATGATAAAAATCTGACTGGGAGTAAGGGAAGGTAGACCGCTGACAAGTAATTGTCGTAAATACTTCAAAATTGAGGCTGTAAAATTTCAATAGTGCCGGTAGCTGGTAGCTTGGCTTTGATACACTTCATCATTCCAGTGTCCATAGTTGTCAGGTCAATTAGTGTCCGAGCTTGTTTTATGAATCATTTATATATTACTGACAGGACGATTTATCGATAGTAAATTAAGATTCTTATTTTATTAGAAAAATTAAAAGTGCGAATAAATTATAATCTATTTTTCATTTCCAATTTTGCAACCTAATTAAGACCGATGAATAATGACCCAAGTGTAAAAAGTATATTATGCTTTTATCGCAAGTAAATATTTGTCCTATATATACAAGCGAGCGAAAATCTGAATAATAAGAACATCGATTCCTTTCTTTCTTCCACCAGTCATCGCTTAATTTTTTTTTTAGAGCGCTCAATAACACGGAAGTATCTTCGAGGAGATATCCGCAAACATCATAAAAAAAACCTGCAGTCTGGCGAATAAAGCCGAGAATTCCCAAACTGGTTTTATTACGGTACCATTCCGATTTGAATCATCAAATCCGCTTCCAGATGCATTTGTTTTTTACAGCTTTCTCCCGCAGTGACAGAGCTAATTTAATTAGTATCGGATGTACGTTTCATTAAAAAATATTCGACTTCCCGTGATTCATCCCGAAAATAGACGATTGGGTATTTCTCCGTTGAGTGCGAATTTCATTTCAAAAGAAAAGAAATTTTTATACGGTTTCGTTTCTTCGGAAGAGTCATTCGATCGCTTCATGGGTCTTCGCGTGTTTTTTCTATAAGCAGAATAATCGCAGCTTACCGGTCAGCTTGCGAGTGACTGGCACGCTCTGTCAATAATGTTCAAACAATGAGGCATCGGCTTCACGGAGGAGGTTCAAAGTAACAAGTACTGAAGACGCGAGTCGAAGCGCCACTTGTTGAAAAAGGAAAGAGGAATTTAAAGGTGTAGGTACGCGTAGTAAGAGAGTAAACGAAAAGTTAAGTGATGTTGTATTCGGTTATAAGAAGTGTTAAACAGGATCGTATGACTAAATTTGTATTCTGATTAAATGCGCGATGGTTTCTTTCTTATACTGAATCGCTGTTGATCTGGTCAATTATTTGTTCAAATAAAAATTTTGATTCGAAATTTAACTATCAAAAAGTAAAAATATCACAATTTACTCTTTTGTAAAAGTCATATTGACGGCAAATTGAAAGCCCGCATTTTATTAATCTATTTTACCATTGAAATTGAAAATGTATGCCAGCGGAACTGTCTCACAGTGGGTGTGAATGATTCACAGGCTCTTCAATTCGCATTAAAATAACTTCATTTATGAAAATGGGCAACGATCGAAGCTCATAGTTTGATCGATGTCATGGATATGTAAATCGCGATTAATAAATTATGCGGAGACCGACATTACTCGTGCGTTTTCTAAAACACCCAAAAGCCCAATTTCGATCGACGCTTTATCGACGCCGCAATCGAATCCGAATAACGAAGGGAAGCAGCCACACAGAAGCAGCTGCTCGAAACTATCCGCTCGTACAGAAAACTCTGCTCGCTTCGGCCGCCGCGCGCGCGCGTCTTTTTTCCTGCGCAGCTCCTCGGCAAAAAGCGCCTCGCATATCTCCTCTCCTCTGCCCGAGCTCGTAAGTCTCCTCTCTCTCTCTCTCTCTCTCTCCCTCTCGCCCGCGCTCACGTACTCGAGCGTTCCCCTCATTAGGGAGCTGAAAATGTGGAAGGTAATTGATACTTTCATAACACGGCGGCGGCATTCCCACCTGCGAAATGGAGCTCGGCTTTTTGCTCGGGGCTCGTTAGAGGTGACAATAAGTAGTTAGCCGTTTCCAGGTAGCTGAGCTGCCCTTCTTCGCTTCTTCGGCGCGACTCGCGCTTCGCGGCCGCCGCCGCCGCGATTTCCCGGGGAGAATTTTCATTTGCGGATCGGATGGAGAGCTTTCGTTGCTTCCGGATTTTCGGTATTCTCTCGCGACTCGCGATTGTTCGGAAGGAGCTTTCCACCGCTGTCGATTAAATTTGTTTACTACCGTCTGATGAATGTGTGATTTAACATACAGCATTTCCTTTGTACGAGAATCCGAATGAAAAATGCGCGTAACGAAGGCGCAGAAAATATTTTAAATAAAAATGGGAAATATAATGAACATTTTAGCGTATAATGACGCGCCGTAATGACAGTCCGGTCGCATTGAGTAAGTAGCCGAGAATATCGACACGAGAGACGGCGAGGGAAGAATCATTATCCCAATCATCACACGTGAGCCAGTGTACATATATCCTTTACGCCTTAATTTGCGATTTCAATTTGTACCAGCCGCGACGGCGGCGGCGACAACGGAAAATCCGGGCGGCAGAAAAATGGCCTGTCCTCATTAGCGGGACACGTCCCCCGGTCGGATCCCCTTCCGCAATTGGACGGAGAGCGTTACGTGCCGGGCAGTTTTACAAATTAGCCGCTCTTTGGTGGCGTGCCGCGCGCGCGCGCGTGCGCGTGTGTTTGTGTGTGCGCGCGAGCGTCTGCGCCGTATATAGGAGCGCTAATAATTGGCCGACTGATTGCAGGGGAGCTCTCCGCACCGTCGGCGAGGTAATATCCTCGTAATTGGCCCAGCCCCTGTCAACCTGTCCTCCGCGCGTGCCCGATCTTTCTCCGCCTTTTTCTCCGGCTGTCTATAAGAGAGCTGGCGTGCCTTCGATTGGACACCGAGAGCGGATATACCGTGCCGCGACGTGTCACCGGCTGCGGTTTCTGATCGGATGTAATGATTTTCGAATTTTTCGTCGCCGCTCGCGAGCGAAGGAGATCGAGGGGGATGAAGTGGCTTTGGGAAGGGAACTATGAATTTCCGTACGTTTTCTGCGTCGGGATTAATTATTCCTTATTTGTGAAACGCAGGGAGAACGCTATACGAATGCCTTTTCAGGACTTCTTTCATCACGCGCGCAAAGTCGTGAGATCGGTACCTTTGTAAAGTGTAGCTTGGAGGAGAAAAAAAATTGGTCATGCAACCTGCGTACACAAAGTAAGCGGTTTTGGTGAGCGATAATTGAGATGTGTAATTTACAAATTAGGTATAAAAAGACGAGAAAAAATGTTCGCGCAATTCGTATATGTATATGAATCGGCGGAAGCAATTTCAGCTCACGTATAATTCGGCTGTACTACTTAACGTCGAAGAACTCGCATTGAACTGTACATTATTCAAAAATTATTACGCAGTGCGTAAAAAATATTTGCTACCACGAGTCGGTTCAATTTCTTTCGCCAGGTGTCATTATAATTACAAATCCCAGTACGATACAATTAAACCCGTTCCAATTTCGCAACCATAAAAGCCTCACTGGTTCGGCGTGGAGCATTAACAGTTTCAAACAATCAAAATTAAAACAAGGAAAAAAATGTGAAAATAAAGAGAAGCAACAGCCTCGGCAAAAAGCACAACAACGACCAGCAACGGCGAAGTCCTCAAGACAGTGTAGCATAACGCCGACCGCCGGAGAACTGGCCGACTTCTTATGGCAAATCGGAAGGCCTCCATTACGACTATCCTTCATTTGCTCGCCGATCTCCCCGCGAATTCTCCTCCGACGATGCCCCAAGAAAGAGAGAAACGAGAGGGAGAGAGAGAGAGAGAGAGAGAGAGAGAGAGGATGCCCCCACAAGACGATCGGGGAGCTCGCGCTCTCGCGCGAGAGCCAGAAAACAGGGTGGATGCAGGCAACGATTCTGCCGACTATGAGCCAGAGAGACACTTCAAAGCGGACGTGCGCCGCAAGAAATTCTTCCTGGAAGAGCCGAGAAAGAGAGGGATAGCTAGATAGGAGGAAGAGGGAAAGAGCAAAAGTAGCAGCGTCTTCTGGATCTTTTTCTTTGTGACGCGCGATTCCTTAGCCGATCTCCTCCTTTCTCTCTCTCTCTCTCTCTTTTTCTCTCTTCGTTTACTTCATACACACTCGAGCGCCGGTTTCTCGTTCCCACGGGAGAGAAAACAGAGCCGGGGAAGACACAGAAAGGAGGGAAAAAGAGAGGACGCTCCTCTCTCGCGAAAAGAGGAGCGAGAGAGAGAGACGGAGAGAGCCAGAGTGCAGAAGAAGGTGACCCCGGAGAGATTTGCCCAGTTGCGGCGTGGACGCCGAGAAGGACGGAATGAGAGGGAGTTTGAAGAATCGATAAACGTATTTGCAGCTACGACTTGGATTAATAACCGGCAAAAAGCGAGCGATGCGCCGGCGGAAAACTAGGCTAGCATTTAAGTACAGAGATGAAGCACCTGTCCGGGGAGGGCAAAAAGGATATGGATTGCCGCAACGGAAGGTTAACCCGACGAGCAAAAATCTAACTGAACTACAAACGTTACGGGTTGGAAATTGAAAAACTTTTTGCTCTTGAAATCAAAGAGAAGTACGCAAAGAACAGGTTGATGTGCAAGAGGTAAGCAGCTATGATTGGTGCTCAAATTTATTATTTTTAGACTACATGAAGTTTTCCGGTACAATTAATATCTATATGTAGAAATTGTAGAGAAAACAGAATTGCCAAAATATTCTTATTTTTTTTACTTTTTTTTTGAAACCACTGAAACACTATTTGATCAGAACTCAAAAATATTGCTTTCTTTCCATGTTCTCAGGAAAGGTTGCACTCATTCTTTAGCAGACGCATTGAACGTAAAGTTTGAAGACACTGCGAGCATTATATTTCTTAAGACATCTCAGAAAACCGCAAGGATAAATTAGTGTCCACTGTTAAAAAATTAAAAACCATCTTCGTCCCTATGCAGCTGATGATTGAAAAACATTAGACCGATAATCGTTTCCACAGGAAGTCATCCTTCCAATACAAAGGAAAAAATACCTTTTGCGACCCAAAACGATATACAAAAGAAAGGGCAGCCGAGAAAAGACAGAGGGACCTTACAAGAGGAATACAAGAAAAAAGGCAAACTAGAGAAGGAGGCTATTTTTTTTTTTTTTGTCTCCCCGCCGACTCGCTCCCGCGTTTTGTCTCGACCTCCTTTTTTTCCCCCCCGACTTCTTAAAAAAAAGAGGGCGTACTAAGAGCTCGGGGGCAGAGAGAGAAAGATACCGCGGCGACTTTCCTCAAAAATATTAATAAGTTATAGCGGGCCGATAGTTTTCTGGGAAGATCGCGAGGGAGAAAGGTAGAGGGGGGAGTGGGAGCGAAAAAGGAGCGACCGACGACATGACAAACCAGCGGCGAGCGAGCAACCAGCAGCCGCAACAATAGCTCCTCCGCGCCGCGGGAGGCCCCCGGGGCCCCGGGAGAGGAGAGAGAGAGATTTGCTCTCGGGATAGAGCGACTTTGACAACGCGAGATCGCATATATGCACGCGCTCTTCCGTCGAGACCGCCAAGCGATCAGATAAGGGTAGGCGCTCGCCTCGTTTGAGATACTCCGACGGGACGGATTCCAGCTCTCTCCCAATAGAAGCGCGTTTTATATAGGTGGGAGACCGCCACGCATTTCCTTCTCGGACGACCTGCGCGCTCGCGCGCGCGTGCATGCATGCTCCTTTTTTTCGGGGCCTTTATTCCCGAGCCTCCTTTTGCCTCGAATCGCTAAGCCCGGGTCACCGCCGCCGCCGCTGCACTTCTGTATATGGAAATTCGAGGCGCGAGCGAGCTGTTTCGCTAAGCCGCCGAGGGCTGCGTCTGGAGCTTCCAAGTCTTTTAAACGATTAGTTACGTTTTAATAGTGGATGCAAGCAAAAAAATTTTTCCAATAAATTATTAATAAAGAAGACGAATTTCACCTGCGGCTCCCGAATCATAAAACTTTTCCAGGTTAAAAAATTTTTTTATAGTTACAATAAAAAATTTTACGACTTATTGTTGGAAAAAAAACAAAACAAAAACGGTCACCTCGAGTAACAAACACTGTCCCGCGCAGCCTTCGAAAAAAAAGTTGAAAACCTTTACAAAACGCCACGGCCAGGTTGCTTTCAGCAATACGTGCCTGCTTTCCTTCTCCCCCCGGGCAGTTATAAGCGCCACAATGCGCTCCGCAATGTCTCCCGCGCGGGGCATAATTTACGAAATTATTGTCTTTCGGCGCCGAGCTCCGTGCTCTCTCTCTTCACTTCTCCTGCGGCTGAAAAACGACCCGTGAAGGAATCCCGGCAAGATATTTATTGGCTCGATTGATATTCCGAACACGTCAACTCCTGACCGAGGGGCGAAAGTAGTCTGCGCCTGCGCGAAAGGGAAATCACGAGCTTAGACGCGCCGGGGCCCCGATGAGAGCTTGAATTATGCTGCAATTTGATGGATTTTTTCAAGGGTTTCTGTTTTTTTTTATTTTTTTTTTTTTTTTACGCGGAGCGCTGTGATTTATGCGAGATGCGGTGCTCCTTAATTGCAGGTGGATTGCTTTTTGATCAAAATAAAGGTAAGGTTTGCGATAATTGGTTTTTCTCAATAATCACGCGATGCACATGAGAATTGTCCTTTTTTAAATGTTTGTTTCTTTTAAGTTGGGGAAGTATGACGAAGTATTTGATCAATGATGCTATTAGAGAAAGGACTAGTCACTCGTCAAATACCTCCGATACTGCAAATAGTTCCGGTTGTTATCGGAACCGGATAAAAAGTACTTCCGGATTTATCGATATAAAGCATCGCACCCGCTACTTCCTGCTCGAGAAATTTTTGAACAGTTACGTTTTCGTTTATCAGCTGCTGCGTAATGTTTAATCTTTACGTAACTTCTTACCTTAATATAAACGTCACTAGACCGTTTGCATTCGTACTACTGATAGCGGTTACACGTTTCGCACGATAATCGACTCCAATTGTGACTAATGTTATTCGGGAAATCGTTATCTTCCTTGACCACTTTATGGCTAATATTATTAGCATCGGCAATATATTTATTAGTTTCGGAGATTTTCCTCGATTACTGTCTAATAGAACTAGTCAACAATTACTTTATATTTATTGGAAAGAAACTCATTTTTTTAAAAATTAGAGGATGAAATTGACTACTTGTGATCGTTATAACAGCTGGAAGCTGGAACATCACTTGATTTATTAATAGAAACCAAATTTGTTTTTATAAAATAATCAATGAATTTAATACGAATATTTACAAACAAATATTATATCAAATACCTTTATTTACAGAGACCGATTAAACAGAAAAAATTGAAACAGACACACAATTGACAAATCCTGTACGTTTACAATCGAATTGCGCAGGCAAAACCATTTTTTTTTTCTCCCCCGGCGTCGTACTCGATACGCCAGGATTTTTATAGACAATTCCAGGCCGCGGCGCTCGCGCGTGATTAACGTTCGGCGCCACGGCGCGAAAAAATATAATCCCGGCGCCAATCACGAATTTATTGATTCGCACGGCTCGATCTCTCTCTCTCTCTCTCTCTCTTGACACACTCCGACGGCAGTCCTCGTAAAACCCTCGCCGAAGGATACACGACACGTCGGACCGTTTATATTCGCGCAGGATGCAATAATGTATGCAACGGTACGACTTGATGCAAATGTATATTATCGGAGTCGGGGGGGACCCCCCCTCCGAACGAAGAAGACGGCGCGACATGAATCATCGGCAGATTAGATCAGTAGGTAAATAGCGAAGTAAAGTAGGCACAGGCCAGGCCGCCTGTCGACAACACGCGAAAGGCATCCTGTCAATGCAGCCGACTTGCGTCAGACTCGCGCCCCGGAGATAAGCGATACGGGCACATTTTTTCGTGCGACCTTTTTTCTCCCCTCCTTCGCGGTCGATCGCGATGATCGATTTCATCAAAGGAGGGTTATCGCGGGGGGGGGGGGAGGTATCTGCGGAATTCGCGGAGCGCGGGAACGCAAATATTTGTGTTCCTCTTTCTTTTTTTCTCGCTAAATCGAGACCCCCGCTGAATGGAGATTCTTTTCGCGTGAGCAGGTAGGCCAATCGGTTCTTGCGAGAATCGATGAGTAGCGGGACATGAATCTAGGATCGTCAGTTTTCTTACAAAAAAGTTATTTTTAAAGCCCCAATGCAAATGCTAGATTTGAACGCCAAAAACGCAGCTTATCCAATAAGGTAGCACGTAATAATCTTACGCAAAACGGCCGCTATATCTATCAAAAATGAAAAACACCTTTGTCCGGCCTACCACTTAAACTTGGCGATCACCTACGAGATAATTTCCGCGAGCGCAGCTCCACACTGCAGTAGGACGAAAAACTCGCGAGCGGGTATAGAGCGCGGCGCTTAACAATAGAGTTCAACGCTTGTGTATGAGTATGCGCGCGTATTACGTGCGCCGAGTCTCTCTCGGCGGTGTACCCGCTTTTGTCCGTGTCTGCGGCGTGAAGAAATTCAGTGGCCGCCGCGATTCATAAAGCACACTGTCATTGTCTTTGGCTTTCGAATCGCCGCGGCGAAAAATATATTAATCATTACCTCGGCGACCGGTCGGCGCAAGTTCAGGTCTATTAATAGCCACTGACGACTGTCGCGAAATCGAGAAAGCCGCCTGCGCTTTTCGCGCGCGCGAGTGAGAGGAAGGGAACGGTGGCGCGCGCGCGGGGCGAGTTCGAGAGAGGAAATCATCGCGCTGCGTCTTCGTGCAGTTTCGTTGGTTTTCTTTTCTTTGAAGCGGGACGCGCCGATAAGATTAATGAGCTGCAATTGCGAAAATTGTCGCCGCGGTAAAAATGAACGCGAATTAAACTCATTAAGACACGCGGGAAGATTACGTTTAATAGGGGAGGAGGGTCCTTAATTGGATAGATATTTTGAATAACTATATCATTATTTTACTGTTTTTTTTTTTCAAGTGCAATTGAGATATCAAAATGTATTCGCATTTTTAACGAATTTTATTTTTCGTCGAATAAAAAACTGAGAATTTTCACAACTAATTTAATTCCTCGAGCAATAAATTTTTATTTCCAATTAAAATAATAGCATTTCCCCAATTCAACCCCTCACACTACCTCGCTATCTTTCACATCAGTTTAAAAAAAATGTAAAGAAAAAGAAGAAAAAACCGCCGCAGCGGAAGCAAAAAACGCTCGTTTTCTCATTTTTTCGCAATCAGATCGTCGTCGAAAGCGGCGGCGGCGGCATCGGATTCGCCGGCAGCCGCCGCCAGCGCTCGTCGCTCCTCTCGGCGAAATGATTAAGCGGTGCATCGCAGCGTAAGCGCGCCATATCCTCGTGCGCAGCGGCGCGTACACTCTCCTAAGGCACCTAGGAGCCACGGAGCGACGACGGCACCGGCGCGCGCACACAGTCACGCTCGGCTGGTCTCGTTGCGCTCCTTACGTACGTGTCAAGCTCTGCGCCGGCGATTGGCCGGGGAGGGCTGCCGCTGAGGACGCCCACAACGCGCACATTTATATAGTACTCGACGGCCCGAGCGAGAGAGCGAGCGCGCGCGCACGCCGAGTCACAGAGAGAGGGAGAGTTCATTCATAGTTCGCCGGCGATCTCTCTCTCCCTCTCTCTCTCTCTCTCTCTCTCTGTCGCGCGCGAGCGCCGCTCTGTCCTAGTCATTCATTAAAACGAGCGAGCGACGAATATCCTTACCTTAAGCGGGCGCTCGCTCTCGCGCTGCGCGTTATACGTGCCGTGCCGCTGCTGTTGCCGCTGCTGCTGCTGCTTTTCGCCGGACACGCAGCGCGCGCGTTAGTTACGTCACGAGAGCATTGTGCGCCGATTCGCGCTTTTTCCGTGCTTTCCTCCGGGAGGGAGGGGGGCGGGGGGAGAGAGAGAGAGAGAGGAAAGTGGACGCCGCGAGGAGCTTTCAGGTAAAGTCGGCCTAGTGACAAGTGAGTTGGGTTGCGTCGGCTGAACACTGACAGAGGAGGACTACTAGCGCGAACGAAGAATGCGAATTGGTGAGTGAACCAAGAGAGACGTTTCAGCGTTGATTATTAAATTATTCGATAATTTGAGAATTGATAACAATTTATTAGTAAATTCAGTAGAGATAGCTGATGTAATCGTTATAGGCGGTCGACAATAGTCCGTAACTGTTTATTAAATATTAAAAAATGTTTAATAAAAAAAGAAAATTGACGGTTTATGAATTAAGATTTTAATTTTAGAAATTCAAAAGGAAAAAATTTGTTGCATAGCGTTCGATTGCACAACGAATGCAATGGCTTAGGCTTTAACGAAAATATGCTACAATTTGACAATTTTCTATTTCTATATTAAATTATGAATGAATCATACGATCATTTTATAAATGATAAGACGTAACGATGCTTTATTCCATTCCGTAAAATAAAATAAAAATTCAATTATAAGTGTTGATTGATTTGCTTTCATAAACCAGAGCGATAAAGTGTAAAAACTTATCGATTATATCATTACTTTGGAAAATCAAGTGTTAAACTCTCTAATAAAATTTCTCTACTTTAATCGCGAATTAAATGACTTATTATATTATTATTATTATTATTACTTAATTATATAAAGCCATTTTGGGACGCTTCATTATCAAAATGTATTTTAAATCGTTTTATTGAGAATCTAAATCAAGACCTAGATATTTGAAATTTCTTATCGTTATTTAACTCTTACAAATCAAGATTCGCAAATAAAAATGCAAACGTTATCAATTTGCTCTTGAAGTGGTAAGTTTTATAAATTAGATAAAAATACAAATGAATTTTCGACTTTACATTGATCAGTGCTATAACCCCTTATCCACACTTCTTTTCTTCTATTCTATTTTTTTTTTTATTATCGATTAATAAAAAAAAAAGTTTCAAGTCCTAAATTTAAAATCCAATAATAATTGATTAATTAACGTCCTTAAATTCAGACCTAATATCTTGCACAAAAAGCTTTCCCAAGCTTTTAGTGCGCCAATAAATCATCGCCCGATTGATTTACAATTGTCTCCGTTAACTGCTCTCTTCCACTTTCGCTAAATACTAAATTTACAAGCATAACCCTGCGGCGCGACGACGAGCCCCCATAAAAGAAAAAAGACATCAAAAACGTATTGAACCATCGTCTTTTATGCTCGCACGTGGTCACGAGCGCGTCACGGTAATTATTGCCAGTTTATTTTTCTCCCGGGTCCTCTCGAGTGCGTCTCCGGGAGGCTCCTTTCTTTTTTTCCATAATGCCCCTCCGAGCCTCTCCAGCCTCCGAAGAGATTTGCCCGACGGCGGCGGCGGCGAGAAAAGCGTTTTTCACCCGGCGGTCACTGCCGCATTATGCGCCACCCGAAGATCAAACACGCGATAGCTTGCGACAGAACAAATATCCCCGTTACACCCGCCTACCCAAAGAGAGAGAGAGAGAGAGAGAGAGGGAGAGGAGGTTCTCTCCCGAGAGAGGATCAAGAGTCCTTTGTCACCTACGGTAGTCCGCGAGGATGCACACCTCAGAGTCAGCCGGCTCTCGGTTCTATTGCTCTTTTAACCTCTTGCGCCTCTCTGTGCGGCCTGTTTTTCTTCGGCCTCTAATTCCGCCTCTGTCCTTACTTAGGGAGGACGTTTCGAGTGAATGGAGCCGAGATGAAAAGCTGGATGAAAAGAGGGCTGGACGGGGCAGATTGAGAGCCGGACAATGGCATAAAAGAATCAATAATTCTTCCATTAGGCTGCATTAATTTATTTAACTTCGTTGTTTTCCTTCTTCTTAGGGAAATATACTTATCCCTCCTTTAGTTATTTATTATTTTCGTTCGATGACAGACAGGGAAATTACGTACCACAATTTTGCTTATCGATAGTCATTCGCGTATCGAAATGCATGTGATTTAATCAGATCTTTAAATCGTAATCGAAGTGAGTCACTGAGTATACTTGTCTATTATAAAATCGTATGAAGCATGCATCTAGATAATATTCGATTAAAATAAATCGTTTTTTAATCAGATCTAAAATATTGGATCCTAATATCTAAATAAACGAATGCAGAAACCACAAATAAATCACATCACATTCACCGCAATCTCAAGCCCAACAAGTGTTTTGCTCCAGCTCTCAAAACAATCATTTCCCTGGTAAGGCTCCACCGTAAACAATTAGCTTCCACTACTCCTGCACAATGGCACGCTTCACTCGGCAATTCACTCGACCCCGATAAGACCTTATCTGATCCTCAGCTCTCCTCCAACTAAACGAAAAGAACGACACGCTCGACGGTCCCATAAACACCCGAGAACCCGTCTGCAGGTCTTCACCGCTCGGAGCCGACTGTCCCGAGTCGAAAAACCGACGGGCGGTCGCTGGTCAGGGTCTGGAAAATTGATTTTGCAGGTGTGTATATGTGTGCCGGGCGCGCGTCGTCGCCATTCACGCCGATCCGGAGATACGCACCACGACGGGCGCGCAATTTCTCTTTTCTTACCTTGAGTGGAGGAAACAATGGCGTCTCGAAATTTTTCCCAGCCCCCCGCGATTTTCCGCCGCTGAGAACGCGCTCGTTTAAAATGGCCGGTCTCGTCCCGGGCTCACGCCCGAACAGCTGGAGACACTTTAAAGTCGCCGCAGGATCAAATTTGAGGTGACTCCGTCGTTGGACGAGAGACCTCAAGCTTGACGGCTCTATCCCGAGGGTCCTTTGCGGGGTCGAATACGGATTTCGAGGTCACTCGGTCATTAAGCCAATTAATCGAAAATCGAGGCGACGCCGAATCGAAGAAAGATTTAAACGACAAGGCCAACTGTAATACTACTCGGAAGCCGCGCAGCTGTGCCGAGGAAACGCCGACCATTTTATATCCTCCTTTGCAATTTGAATCTTCTCGGGGAGCATCTCTGGAGAGAAGAAGAAGAACCGAGTCGTGCGCGTGAGAAAAAAAAAGGCGCAGTTGCGTTGTTCCACCGCGGGTGTCTTTGTCTTCGATGAGATTCTGATTATTTTCCTTGGCCTCTTTTCCACGTAAATCAATCGGTTAATCTGTTTGGAATAGTGAAAATTGTTTTCTCGTTAAAAGTTTTTCCGAGGAATTTCTTGTTTTCTAAAGGACAGTGTATTAGTGCTTCGATGCAACCGATTGCTCGAGATTAAGGAAATTTTACGTGCAAGATTAGAAAATAATAAATTTTTACGCTCGATACGCGAATTAATGCATTAAAACGAGGCGTCTTTCTATCGGTCAAGATAAGAAAATACTTTGGCACGATATATAAGCATTCATTGTAAACAATGAATTTGAGTGGAAATATTTGTAAACGGATCGAATTTAATATTTATCTTTTAAGTTTATTGGCCAAAAATGTGTAGGTATAAAAACAATTCGCGATTTATCCATCACATTTTTCAGGAAGGTGTCCCGAAGATTTACGTTATCCCATACTAAGCGCCGACTCTCCTTGAAACAAAAGATTTTTTGCGCCGCGCAGTGATTTTAAAGACTAAGACGCTCAAGTATAACAACGACCTAATCCAACCCTCTCCTCTTATTCGGCCTCTCCTTCGCTCCTCTCTTTTTTCTTCGCGCGCATCTTTGTCTCTCTCTCTCTCCCTCTCAGGAGGCGCGCGATGAGAAAAAATATATAGCTCGGCTCTCGCTATCAAATTTCTCCGGACATTAACATATTATGAACGAGAGGGAGAGGAAACTCTACACCGCGGCTCTCTCGCACACAGGCTCGCAGTCCCTTATCAGTGGGTTGATACACCGTGAGTCAGACCGATGGCGCTTATATACGTGCATAATGCCCTCCTCCTCCTCCTCCTCCTCCGCTCGCGAAAGCATTATCCCCCGTCGAAAGGCGATAACATTCCAATCGACGCGGCACTTCCGAAACTCCAGCCGGATGTCGCCGCTCAGCCGACGTGTCACACCTGTTGAATTCGATGCTTTTCGCTCGAGATTTCGCGGCTGTTCGCTTTCGCGAGGCGGCCGATTCTCAAAGCTGAAACGTCGCGATTTATATACTTTAATTATATATTTAATATGCAAATTCGGAAGGTTTATTGAATAATTATAGTAAATGCGTAATTAATAAGTTTTAATCGGGTCGCCTGCTGAATCGATTAAAATAAATTATGCGCTCTTTTCCTCTTTTTTTTTTCGGCGTCGACTCGATAATTAAGTTGTTGTAAGTAACAAGTTTCTTCCGATCCCGAAAGTTCCTTTGATTTATCCTCCCAAAGACGGCCAATTTCGTACAGTACTTTTATTACATAATACCTCATTTTCCTCGTGGTGATATAACGCATCGTTAGCGAGAAACTTATCTGCAAAAAAAAACCCAAATTAGTGTTTAAAAAAGAAAAAAAATAATAAAAAAAACCCCGAACGAAATCGCGCAAAGTAGAACGAGCGACGGTATCCGAAATTCCTTCACACTTCGTCAGCGCATTATCATACACCCGATCGCGATGCTTTCGTCGTCACACACCGCGCGCCCGCAATTACCTAATTTCCCGGCGGGCGAAATTCGGGTCCTCTCTCGGTCTTTCTTCGGCGTGACATCACTGCCAATGATAAATCATCAAGGTCCGGTCGTGTATCGTCGCGCGCGCGCGCCTCTTATCTTAATCGTCTTATCGGCTTCGTGACGCTCTTTCTCGCGCTCTCTCTCTCTCTCGGTGTGTGCGAGAGTCCCGGCTTATTCTCCTCCGCGCGCTGCGAGCGGTGGGTTAAAGTGTCGGTGGAATTCGATCTTATAGACCTGTTTAAACGTTCGGCGCTCCGCAAGCACGAGGCGCGATAATAACTTTCACCGCGAGAGGCGACGACCGATGTAAGAGAGAGACTGCTTTATGCGGGCTTATCTTTGCTTATTAGTTTTTTCGGCTGTTCGCTGAATTATCGACGAGGAGGGAAAAGGGTGAGGTGCCGAAAAGGAGTTGCTGGGGGAGGGCCGATGTTTCGGCCGGTTTTTCAGAATTGGCTTTCGGATGAATTGCGGTGGCTTTGTTGCGGATTGCTTGTTGAAGTTGCGCTCATATTATCGGATTATATTCAGTTACTTTTTTCGGCTGTTGGATCTATAAAAAGCTGCTGGCGAGAAATGATTCATAAACCCAAGTCGAAACGGTTATTGTTACTATGAAAGATACACGTGTTTTAAATGAGTAGCGCATTTTGTTAAGAAGTTCATAATTTATCTTGAAATTAGTTAAAATTAGCAGGTCAATAAATAAATCATTAATTAAATTATTGGGCTGAGTTTGGGAAAGATAAAGTCATTATACACTATGTTTCTACATATGATATAATCAACTACAAATTCTTGATATTGATAAAAATCTTATCGAAACCAGAAATATAAAATTTTTTATGTTCCCACTGAAAGGAAGAGTATCGGCGAAAACCTGTTTCGCAGGCCTGGCGCATCTTTTTTACTTATTTTATAATGGTCTATAGTGCATTAAATACTTTAGCCTAAAACAGATCTTAACGGCAGTCCTTTTTCGCAAATTCCTAAACTAGCTAAAATTCGACTAACAAAAAAAAAAATAATCTGACCAAAATTAGAAATCCGCTGCCGTTTCTAACCCCCTCCCAAAACTCCTCGGCCGTCGAATTCGAAAAATCCTCGCGAAACGAGCTGCGCGCGTCACGCACGTCAGTAGAAAAGCGGCAGCGCCAATCAGACATCCCCGGAGGCTCATTCCATAATTGACATAGCCGCGGCTCCCCCTCCATCAGCCCTTATTTCGCCTCCGAGTAATTCTCGGGTCTGCCTTCGTAGCCGAGAGCCGACTTTTCGCTCGGGCCGCGTGCACGTCCTGCGTGTGTGCGCGCGCACGAAAATCGCGCGGGGGGGTCGCCCCGGCTGCAGGCCGTATACCCCCACGCGGCTGCGAGGGTGTAGCCCCGCTGGAGGGGGCAGAAACACAAGGGACCGGACGAGAGAGACTCGGCGAGGCGAGAGCGGAGCGACGGAGCGTTGCCGGTCGTCGAGCGGTGGAAGGGATCCCGAAGCGCGCGGAGTAGGTGGGACCGAGAGCGAGTGAGTAGCGAGTGAGTAACTGCCGCGAGTCCGGAGGCTCGATCCTCAGTCACCACGAGATCGGCAAGCCGAATGGTCAAGCTTCTCTCTCGCACTCTCTCCCTCTCTCGATCTCTTTTGCTCTTTCGCCCTCTCGGCTGTTTCTCGCGCGGCTGAAAGTGACTTTTGCGAGAGAGAGAGAGAGAGAGATAGAACAAACACACAGTGAACACTTGTTATATCGAGGCGCGCGCGAGAGCACTTGGTTCGAATGGTTCGCCGGTTCGTCGAGTCGAGCAGCAGTCGCTACGACGATGTGGAGACGGATCGTGCAGGTGGTGTTGCTGGACTGCTGGTACCGCGACTGCCCGACGGCGAGCGCCGAGACTCACTGAATACAGAGGCCGACTGCGAGACGGAGGAGGAGAGGCTGCTCGGGGTTGACGACGGGTTCAAGAAGTGCGTCTCTCTCTCCTAAGCAACGGAGGGCAGCGCGCTGAGGAGCCGGCGAGAGATGATCCTCGAGCTGCTGGTGGCCGGAGCTTTTGCCCTTGCCACGCTAAGGCGGTGTGTGTACATCATTGATTTACCTTCTATTTTCCCATTTTTATTTAAGTTACGCTACTCGCTTGGCAAAGCGACACAGTAAAGAAAGGTCAGTTCGATTGTTTTTTGATGCCGTTCCCGAGCTCTGACTGTGTGTAGTTCGATATTTCATTATCTATTTCATTATCGTTATTCGCGATTAAATTCGTTTGGCACTCGTGAATGTGTAGATTATAATGCGAAATCGGTTCAATTGTCAAATACGCCGGGTTTTCGTTTAGAAAGTTAATCGAACGAGCGATAAATTCACGTTTGGATTAATTTTATTTTACGGTAGCCTAAAGATTGCGCAACAAGTGTTTACTTTTCGGTGGTAATTAGGGCCGAATGATCAATTGCTTTTCTTTACTGTGCCGACAGAGTCGAAACACGCTCAAACAAGTTTCCCGATCGAAATCGTGTACTCGAAAGTTTATTGATACCGAATACATGAATATTAATTTTGTGCAAAAAAAAAAAGAAAAAAGGAATAAATAAGCAGAACTGTAACCTACATTTAGGAGGTTACCATTTTTTAAATCGTTAATTAGAAAACGCTCGAGCACGAAGGGATTTTGAGCGTGATTTGACATTTCGCTAATCATTAGTTATAAAATACGTGGCGAGTCGTTGCGGTGCTGGAAAAATCGCGTTATTTATGCGACTGTTTTGAATAATGCGAATAATGCATTTTCGCTTTGATGATTAGCGCTCTGCGAAATGCGCGCGCGGAATAAACTGTGCAATTTTATGCGTAATCTCATTATGCAAAAATCATTGACGATCTTGTAGTACAATTGATGCTCGAGTGATATTACAATGTACCGCGCACGCACTAAAGTTAGACATTTTTCCAGCAGTTCAAGGTCTCGCGTTTAACGGCGCTTTTAAAAATAGTGGAATAATTTTTAAGCGAGAAATTTACAGGTAGCTTTTAACGTTTTCATTGAAAATGCAAAAGCGTTGCGTCAATTAAGTAAGACGCCGCGGAGAGAGAATAAACTTGGCTTAGAAGTGATTTAAGCGGGGATCGTAATATTTAACAAAGATAGGGAATTAATTTATAAACATTTAGCAATTGTTATATCAATAGATAAGTGATGTTGTGACGGAACTTAATAGTTGCACAAGTCGGATAATAATATTTCCCTGGAAAAATTCAAACAACCACTGCCGATTTCAGGTAAAAGCCGCAAGAAGACTCTTTGCCAGGCTGCAATCCCTCTTTCTCGATTGACATTTTCCTCGACGAAAGTGACGAAATCCGCAAAAACTGCAGCGCGCATTTCTTTCGCGCGAGGAATATTCTATTTCTGTAAATAAACACTCGGCAATGGCATCACAACTTACGTGTCGCCGCGAGAAATAGACTCGCGTAATCGCGGTATTAATCGTCGCCGTGATTGCAGCGGCGGCGTGTGATCGCGCAGTTTTTTTCAGAAAAATTGCACGGTATCATCGCTGGATGTATATTATCGCCGCGAAAATTCGAAACTGAGGGAATTTCGCTGCGCCGAGAATATATGACGAAAGACGCCGCGAGGGAATAAAAATTTTATCACTGCGCGAAAAACATTTCGTAACGTTACGAAAAATTTCGCTTTTCTATAACTGCCGTATATCTATTATGCTATTGCTTATCTTATCGTCGTAGTTTTCTTGCTCGAGTTAAACAATTCTTTTACAGATTCAAAATCGTAAACAAATTTGCCGTAAATTTGTATCTATCCCACTAAAAAGACTATGCAGCCTCATAAACATATCGCTCCACCTACACCTTGCACCTTTATCAGCAGTTTATCACCGCCAATCGCTTAGCGTCCTCTCCGAAAATAACAATTTCTCACCGCCTAATGACTGATTACCCGAGATCCCTCTTACCTCCTCGATAAACGTCGAGCGGCTCCTTCGACAAAGCTCCGAAAACTCGCGGCCCGCGTCGCGGAGGCTGAAAAACGCAGACAGGTTCACGCGTAGGCCCGGTTCTCGGCTCGGGGCGCAAGCCGCCCGCGCAGTCGACGACTCGATTCGCGAGACGAGAGAGAGCGATGATTCATTTCGATTATCTCGCGCTTACAATCGGTCATTTCGAGGCGCGCGCGGCGGCGGCGGCGATTGCGCCATTAATTCCCCGTTTCGCAATGCAAAACGTGTGTTCGTTTGTGCGTCGCCGCGCGCGCGCAACAATAAACGCGCGCGGCCCAGGATGCGCGAGCATTGTTTTACAGCTGCGGAGCGTTTCCGAGAGCCTGATAACGAGAGCGCGGGCAGAGAGAGAGAGAGGATAAATATTTGCCGGGCCGACCGAGTTTTTTTTTTTTTTTTTTTCTCGGCTTTGAAGAGTTGCGCGGCTTGTTAAAGAGGCCCTTTGTACTTTAAAGCTTGTTTGGACTTTCTGGCAGTCTTGTTGTGTTTTGCGGGATTAGGCGGTCGAGTACTTTTGAGTTTTAGCCGTGCCGCTTATCTTAGATCGGTAAGATAAGAGCTCGGGCAATATTATTGCTTTCTCCTGTCCTTGATGGTTTAAGTAATTTAATTAACTTCACGAAAATAACGAGATCGCCAGCTGGCCGCGAAAATATATTGAATTAAATCGTCGGAAGAAACGAGCCTCCCCAATTTCTCGATCCTCGGGATCTTAAATTACGTCCCCCTACCGAGTATCTCCCTATACACTCCCGTGCGCAATTCACACGTAATATTAGATGTATTTATAAGGCACTTCTTGGGCATAAAAAGGAGAGATTTCGCGGGGGCTCTCAATATACTTTGGAGAAACTCGAGCGTGTAAAGATCGGGCCTTTAAGCAGCGCGGCGACTAGAAGAGAAAAAAAAAATCGTTATCACGCGTTGCGAATCTCAAATTTCGATTAAACAAACGGGAAAGAAAGCCCGGTGAACTCGATACTCCCGCCGCCTCGTGCGTCCTAAAACTAAAACGCACGGAGAGCGAGGTGTCGGCTTTTGCCCTCTGCGCCTGCGCGCGCGCGCGCGTGCACGTGATATCTTTGATGGCGATATTTCCAGGACCGAAGCCAAATAAACACGAGCGAGGCGCGCGCCGCTGGGCATCTACGTCGAGTCTAAACTGTCTCGGTTATCGCTTAGTCACACACGACCGGTATACGACGAAGGTGGGATTAGCTCGATCGACCGCGGGGCAGACCAGGGTTTTTTGGGGTGGCGAGAATAACGGGAAACGCCGCTGCCGCGGCGGTCGCATTGTAACAGGAAACGGACCAGAAGGTCGCACAGTCTTAATGTTTCACTTGATTACCTTACGCAAATCGCGAGTCAAGGTCCCGCGTATTCTCTCCCGAGCGCACACACCCCGCGCCGACGGTAAATTAAAGCTTTAATCAATCATCGTTATATCCTCCGCGAGTCTCGACCGAAAAACATTGTATACACCTCTCCTCGGAACTTTGTACGAGCTCGCCTCCGGTATATATGCACGTATGTATATCCAAACAGCGCGCCCGCGCGCCCTTTAATTTTCGCTGAAACGATATACACCATCGGCGCACAAAGCGACGACGAGAGAGAGACCTCTCCTCGGTTCCCGCTCCTCTCTCTCTCTCGGCGGAGATTTAGGCCCCGCGCGCCGCTCTGTTGGCCCCGAGCACACACTCGGGCGGCTCGCGCCGTATTTGCCGTGTGTGACTCTCCTCGTCGTTCTTGGACCGCTTTTTCTTGGGGGGCCCGCAAGAGTCGCGCGCCGAGCCGCCGCGAAGCCGAGGGCAAACAGATCCGCGTATATAACGAGCGCCTTAACTAGTTTATCAAATATAACGCGCTCGAGAGAGCTTTTCTGCGGGCCGACGTCGCCTCTTTTCACCGGACTGCGGAGGCACGTTCCGAGGAGAGGAGCCGAGAGAGAGAGAGCGATTGGGTAAATAGTCGATGCAGGCACGAGCGACGTATACCTTGGATTTTCAAAGGGTCTAGCCCATTCGGTTTCCCGTGATCTCGAACTACCACGCGAAGGTAGCTTCTATACACTTTCGCGAAAACCCATCGAATTTCACGACGCGACGACGAGGCCGCCCGACGTCACCGGCGCAGAGATCAAGCGGCAAGTGCAGGCCGAGAAAGCGAGAGAAATGGGCGGCGGCGGCGGAGGAGAGAGAGAGAGAGAGAGAGGAGGAGTCAAAAGTCCCTCTCTTTGTGTGCGCGCGCGCGCGCGCTTGTCCCCGTCGGGGGCTTTGAGGCGCTTCGGCGCCGGCTTTTCCTTTCATTGGCCCCCGCGCGGAGAGGATCCCTCTCGGTGGGATTATTGTGCCGCAGGTGCGCACCGCACTGCGCACTGACCTCCGGCCGTAATAGCTCTCTACTGGGCGTATTTCGTACTTTCCGCCGGAGAGAGCGCCCGACACGACGACACCTGTCAAGGCGATCGCGCGTCTCGGTCCTCGGGTCGTTGGCACGGGGCGTCTTTGGGATTGGCATTGTAAATTTTAGGGTTCAGGGTTGCGCGGCTTTGTGCCGAATGCTCGGGGAAGGTGTAGGCTTATAAACGCGCTTGACGCAGTCGATGGTTGCGAATAACTTTTTGCTCGTTTGAATGTAATATAAAAATAGATGCGGATTAATAAATGCAGCGGGGTAAAAATATAGAAAAACTGCTTAAATTCGTTAAATAGAAATTGCTCCGGAGGATACAGGCTCGAAGCTTAGAACAACACGAGCAAAGAGCAGGAAAAAAATCTCGGCGGCAATCTTCCGAAAAATTAATTCCACCGTTCGGCGCGGGCAGCTCTCGCAGAAGCTTTCGCTCATCGTTCCTCCCTTCTTTATTATTCGTCCCGCTGCTCTGATCTTAAATTTCTCCGGCAGCTGCGGCCGTGGCGGCAATACCTCGCGAAGATAAAAAGGGTCGAAAGTCAAAGAGGCAAAAACGTCGCGCGATCGTCTGCAGTTTCACGCGGGACGCTCTCGGGGGGTGCATTACGGGGCGGGGGAGGGGGGGGGACACTCGGAAATGGAAATATTAAGCGGTCTCTCGTAAAAAATGCGCGCGCGCTCGGTTATCGGTTGAAAAATGAAAATCCAAAGTGCCGAGGCACACACCGAGGCTTATACGTGCGCGCGCGTCGCACTTGGAGCACTGAGAAATGACCGCGAATTTGAGCTCGGGACGCCGCGTGCATTTTTCATCCGGGAAGAGAGCCGGGATTGGGTTTGGGCTGAAGATGCGAAATTTAGTGTTATTGTAATTTAGCAGTCGGTTAAAGCCGAGGAACGAGTGTCTTGCGTCTGTGTGCGTTGGAAAAAAAAATAAATTACTCGGACAAACGGTTTCTTCTGCAGAACGTTAAATGTATTTTTTGGCGGATAAATGAAGTCGTACTTATAGTTTTTTAAGATAAGTGTCGCAATGATCTTCTACGAATATCATTTTTCCTTCTGAAGGCTGGAAGTTACAGTTTTCATTTTAAGTGCATTATCTTAAATTAACGCCGAATATTATTTTTAACGGTATCTGTTACTTAGCCTTGAAAAAGTATCGAATTTATTGTAATGGTTCTTGCGAGTTTTCAAGTGATACGCCATAAAGATTCAAATTCAAGTTTCGGTCCGCATATGCTTTTAACCCTTTGCGTTACTTATTTTACGCCATTATCAAACGAAAAGCAAAAAAATTCGAACGGGGCGTAAATAATATAAATTTAAAACAAGAACACGCCAGCCACACCGCATTGTGGAGCAACATTTTCTCTCGGCTTTTCCTTTGATTGTTTTCTGCTATCTTGTTCAATAAATACAGATGCAGTTATCTGCGCCTTTTACACTAAGTAGTACGCTTTATGCACTCTTTTACAATCTCCCGTTCTCTCTCGAGAGAGAGCCCACTCAACCGAAAGAATTTTAAACGATACATATCGCCCTCGCATCGATCCCCCGGATTCTAAGCGCTTCCACTCGGACTTATTGCGCAGTCGAGCCTCATGTAAATCGCATCGGAACACCATAAACATATCGAATACCTCGGCCGTAGCGTATTATCAAGTCGTAAGAGAGAGAATCGATTATCGGCTTCTCCCTCTCTCTCGCTCTCTCTCGTGGGCGTCGCACCGAAAGTCACTCGCGACGCACGAGCTTGTAACTCCGTCGATTGTTCTTATTAACTTGCGCTCTCCCGGCGCTGTCGGTGTATATCCGGGGAATATCGTATGCGAAGCGTTCGCGCTAAAGGATATACGCGGCGAAATTCCTGGGAGCCGCTGTTTTCTTCAAAAACCGAATAACGTAATCGCGGCGTATATAATATAATTGCCGCTCGCGCAATTAGCGAGTGTACAAAGGCAAAGATCGCGGGAAGCGGGGAAATTTTAAGAGCGTCGTTCGGGAGAATAATTAGATAACCGAGTTCTGTGAAGGAATTATACAGTCGCATCCAGGAAAGTTCGTCACCGCGGAAAATCCGCGCTTCGCGAGAGCCGCACCGACGCCAGTGGAAACTTTCGAAAAAATCGCATCTCCGCGCGCGACCGGATAAATCCGTGGAAGGGGAGGGGGGGGACGTCGACGACGTTGACATGTCGCTCTGCGACAATCGCGTTACTCGCGCTCGGCTGCGGCCCGCTCTCGGCTTTATTCGATAATTGCGTTCGATACGCTCGTCACAGGTGCAGCGACTGCGCGCCCAAGCCACTCTTAATTACGATTTATTAATTTATGCTCGAGAGACCGCGCCGCCCGCGGTTCCAGGACGCGCCTCTGACGGACGCTCGTCGACGGAGACTCCTTTTTCCGAGGAGACGCCCGCGGTGTATTTTTACAGCGGGAAGAACGCGACGCGGCGGGAATTTTCGAGTTTATTTATAATCCATTATCGAGTATTTTCGAAATCTCGCTCGTTAAGGCCAGTCCGTATATTATATCGAATTTGAATAATGATTTACGCTCTTTTTCAAAACATCATAATAAAAATTATGTAACGCCTCGGAGATGCGCGCGCGCGCAGGTAGCCTATAAAACGTCGTTCGCGTATCTCTTTACAACCGGCGGCGATAGTAAAAAAAAAAAAAAAAGAAGAAGAAAAAAAAGCGAAAGTACACCTACTACCGAAGAACAAAGCTTCGCGGCGTGGAGCGCGAAACAATTGCGGCCGATCATTGAAACATCGACGCGAACCTACTTTCGTACTAAACTTGACATAATTCCCCTTACTCGTCTATCTCTCGGTGCATAAAGTATCTCTCGGCGTCTCGGTTTCACGAGGCATTTAAAGAGCGAGCCGAGTTGCTCAATGTCCGGTGATCGGAGCGCGCGCGCACGCGCACGCGCGCGAATTCAGGTGTGCTTTCGTTGCGCGAGCCGCCGCCGCGGTAACGATCCTCTAATTGCCCGGATTTACGAGCGCATTAAGGCATCTCTCGGGCGCGCGCGCGAGCGCACTCGCGTTTCCTCGCCGAGCGGCACAAGACCGAGGAGAAAATTGAAAGAAACGCCGATCGCTTTTCTCAAGGAGACCCTTCCGCTATTGCCTGTTTTTTTTTTTACTCCCTCCCTCGGTCTCCTTTTTGCGCTCTCCGCGCGCGCTGATGAGGTTTAGAACATTCCACGGGATCTTTGTCATCCGCTCGGCAGCTTGGCAACAAAGAGGAAAGAATAGCCGGTTTCATTGTTGCGGATAACTGTCTGCGATTTTTTTTTAGCCGCTTCTTTGTCGAGGCGATATGGATTTTTATGCCTCTCCGCGAAGGCAGCGCTCGTTCGGAGGATATATAGCCTGCGAAATGCGGAATATATACTTGGCGAATTAGCCGGATAAATTATCGTTGCTAGCTGGACAAACAAGCGGTTGAAGCCAAGCTCTCGATTCGCATCGATCTTCAATACGTAACTTTCACTTATAAATGACCAAAGTGACACGTCGAAAATTAGTCTGACAAGCGTATGTAAGCACCCAGAAATTGCAGCGCGATTGGCTGCCAGTCGCAAGATAGAAAGCCAAGTCCAGGTTTTAAATTGCACGATCAGTATTTAGATCTCCGTAAGCAAATTACGTACGGATAGATTTGTGTTTGTTATCTCTGTCGAGTCGGCTGAAAAGTTAACATAAGGCTTAAAAAGTTTCTGGGTCTCGTTATTGATATATTAATTTGGATATATGCAAATAGAATCATTGAGCTTTTCTGATTAATTGCGGCGTTGCATCGCTGAAAATAAAAATTTCCTTCGAGAGCAATAAATGAACCTTAATACGGTGTAACTTTAGAATTTATCAACAATCAAATTAAAATAAGAAGTATTTATTAAGAACTGAAAGCCGTCGTTCGGCCGCGTAATCGTACTTCTCAAGTTCCCGGCCGAATAACATAAAGAGTCTGGAAACCTTAAGTATAACGAATCCTCGAATTTCTTCGTAGAATTATCGAGTAAGTGTAATCACATTTTCAAACTTATTTACGAAAAAAACATTTGATTCATCATTTTCTGCCAAGTATACCAGCTGTTTATTCAAACATCAGCGGAGTTTCTCGCTACTCCTAATAATAATTCTCTTGCAAGCCAAATTAACTTCACGCGCAAACTTCAAATACGACAGTCCCAAAACTTCATTACAAGACCTCGTTTCATATTCGAAAAGAATCGCGGCACAGGTGAAGCCTCGGCTCTAAAAGCCGCTCGAGATTTCGATAATGTTGTAGCAGCGCCGCCAAATTGAAATATTACGAGGCTGCGCGGCTAATGCAATAACGCACATAAATCTGCATAATGACCGACGTTTTAATACGCGCGCGAGACCGGGGGAATTTATGCGTACGTCTATCTCGGTACCTCTCTCTCTCACTCGGAGCGGCGGCCGCGCCGCGGTGGCAGCCCTTTTTGCTCCGCGCGAGAGAGATATTCTAACGAGGCCCGATTAAAAGCTCTGCGCTGCACCGCGAGAGGCTCGAAAATGATAAGTCCGCGCGGGAGCCGCACACACCGGTCTGAAATGGGTCACGGAAACGCGCGAGGTAGCCTTTGTTAATGATGCATAATAGGCCGGGGGGTCCGTAAAAAGCCTTTTGCCTTTTATCGTGATTTAATGCTGCTCTCGGCCGGAAGAGCGCGCCGAGGAGGGATTCTTTTCGTATTTCTCGCGGCGGGAGTGAAAAATTGCCGCGTTAGCCGAGTTTATGGGAATATTAGTAGTGAATTACGCGGAGCTTGTAAAAGCATTGTTCGGCCTTTTAATAAATTGGGTTTAGTAATGCCTGGAAAATGTTTATTGCGCCGTACAATATATATATATATATATATATATATATTTAGAAATCGATTAAAAAATGATCGTGCAGTTTCTCCTTTATGTCTCGAATCAATCAACTATCTTTGCTTTTCAATTAATAGTTTTATCCGTGCGACAGTTGCAAATGTTACGTGCACTTGGCGGGCATTAAATTATTGTTCTATCTGCGGAATGCAGTGTTGCTCCAACTCGAGTACATTCATCATTTCTTTTATTATCGATATTCGATTTTTGCGCTCGAACTTTCTTTCGTTCGCTGAAAGGTAGTTAAATAATTTACCTTTCGCGCCGATTCAGCGCCGCAACTTTGAATCGCAACCAGTTTTCTTTTCAATCACTCAAGAAAATAATATCACCTTTCGTCGCAGCTGCCTTGTTTTTTTTTTGTTTTTACCTAGAAGTTATAATCTAGTATCCGCAGGGCCGAGAAACAGCCATAAATTGAAACATTAATGATATAATTAACGTTTTCCACTTAGCATATACGTCTCGTTTCCACATTCCCGCGATACATCAACCGGCCGCGAAGCAAGAGAAAATCGCGGCGATATACTCAATCTTCCTGACGAATCAATTGCCGAGCGAGCTAATTACCGCCATTAGAGCCGGGCGTCCTCTCGAAAAATCGCCGAGAAAGTCTCTCGCGTCGCGCGATTTGCCTCGGCCACCACCCGAGGTGTGTCCGCGGAGTCTCGACGCGCTCTTGTGCATCACTTATGAATGGAACAACGTATGATTCATCCCGGCATCTGGCTGCGCGGGTTTCTTTTTCTCGCCCCGAGGATCGCGGCGGCGGCGGCGGCGGCGGCAGCGAGGAGCAATCAGCGCGAGGATGTATGGCGTCAGGTGGAGAGAAATCTCTCTCCTTCTCACTTGTCGTTTCCAATCGTCCGCGAGCCTTTATGAAATGCATACGTATATGCGTACGCCCGAGAGAGAGAGAGAGAGAGAGAGAGAGAGGCGAGTAATGTATAGCACCGGACGCGTAACGACCGCTTGTCTTCTCTCTTTTCGTATGGGTAAAGTCGCGCCGATATATTTGCGAATTGACTAAATGACGTCACATTGTTAATTTAATAGTTGGCGCGGGGAATGAATTATCGATCTCTCCCCCCCTCCCCGATATACGCGCTGCTCGTCGATTATTATATTTGTATTTTGAAATTTATTGGCCATTGTTTTGCCGATTGCTTTCTGCCTCTATTTTATTGTACACGTGTAATTGATCCGAGACATCGTGATTACACGCGGATCGGAATGCCGAGAGAGAGACCTGTCGGCTATCGATTAATCTTAGATATTTAGTAGTAGCAGTTTCGTTTAATGGCAGAAACGCCGGCAAATTAATTGTCTTCGTTGCCGATCGCCTCTCCTGCCTTTAAAATTCCGATCGCCGCGCGCGCGGAATGCGTATTCCTCCAATTTCTTTTTGCAAACGGCAGAAACGTCGTCGGAGAATCATCGAGAAATAAAAGCAATCCACCGATCGTGACGTAAATTCTCCACCTAATAGCGCTCGAGCAGGCAGCAACGCACGTAGAAAGCGCCTTTATCGATAATCTGTTTTTTTTTCGAAAATCGGTCCGCGAGGTAGAACAAGAAACGATCGCTGAAAAGAATACGTACAGGTAACAAGCGGAGCGCGACGGCGGGAGCTGTCACTCGATTTGCCAATGGCAAAAAGCTCGAGCACGGCGTATCCCTAAAAGATAAGAGAGCTCCGGGCTCGCAATTCTAATCCGGCGAGGCTTGTTACCTGTCATCCGAGTCTGGGCGAACGCACTTCTATGCGCGCGCGCTCGCGGCACGGCGATCGCAGACAATGGCCTCACCCACACGCACGCGGCAAGGCGCGCCTGAGGCGAGCGGACGATGTGCGAGCAGCGCTAATGACCCCGTGACATAATGGAGAAAACCTGCTGGAAATCGAGGGTCGATTCGGGGAGATATAGGGTTTAACACCCCGATGTCCGAAATTCTTTCGGACTTTGAGATGTATTCGAGCTCGGTGTCGAATTTTGCGCGGTAAAGTTGTAGGATGACGGCAAAAGTTTCGTCGAAAACGGATGATTTTTAAATTACACGTCCGATGCGGATCATTTGCATGATTATGAAAAATTATACTTGTCAGCGGTGCATGTTGGTACACGCAGAAATAATAGCAGGCTGTCGTTGCGCGGGCCGATTTATCAATGTAAAGTTGAATCGACAATGGGATTATTCGCGAGGAAAAGAAATTCTTGACGTGTAGTTCGAGACAATGATATTGATCGCGCGACGCGAGATACGAACTAATTTCCGATATGAAAATTTCATCGTACATAAAATAGCTCTCGCTGTCAAATTAATTGACAAGAGTATCCACAATTCTTATCCAATCAAGTCCAATTTCAATTAACATAAATTTATTAAAAGCGAGAAATCAAGAATCGAAAGTTTCAAACTCGTTATATTGTATGCAGTTTTCGAGCTAGAAATTGCAAAATTAAAAATCCGAAAGCGAATGCATACAAATTTATTGTAATTGATTTTGAACAAATTAAGAAAACTCGTTTCACTACCTGCATACATACACCGCGAGCGAGTAAGAGAACAAAAAATGGCCGGGCAAAATCGTAAAACAGAAGGCACGCATCGATCATTATATCGCACTTCCTGCTCGGCGGCGGCTTAAACATCGCTTTCCGGCATCGTCGCGAGCCGCAGAAAAAGAGAATCCCACATTCGCGAGATCTCACCAATATTTTACGCAAAAGATTTCGCCCGGCATTTCTCTCCTCCTTGTCCGATTATTAGATCGATCGTTGCCGCGCGCCGATCGGCGCACAAAGATAAACTTGCGCCGCGCGCGGCGAAAAAGTGCACGCGTCCCGCCGTAAAAGCCCCGGCTTACACGTGTTCCATTGTGAATTTGCGTTTTAGAAGGCAGGGAACGTTAATGCCGCGAGAGAGAGCCGGCCTCTAACTAATTCTCTCGAGCGTGTAAATCGCCAATGCTCTCGAGAGGCGGGCTTTTATTATCGTAAGCCGCATTGTTGCCGGTTTTGTAAAGCGGGGAGCCTCATTTTTGCCCGATGCGTATATAATGTCTCCGACCGATGCCGAAGGATTTCTCGGGGCGACTTGGCTGGAGTCGATTCTAAATGTGCGAGAAATTGGCTTAATATAAAAACTTGCTTAAGCTCGCAGCATATTTCTTTTAAGTTGCCTTTTGCAGCTGTATTTCGTCTAAGCCCGTAGATTTGTATTGAAATAATTATACCGCAACTGCGCGGTAGCTTTCAGTTCGGATCGAGAAATGTGTTTTGTGCACCTTGCAATACATAATCCCCAAATAAATCATACATTCTTCAAATTTTTTACCTAGAGTCCGGCTGCGAGATTGGCGTGAAATCATTATTTACACTTACCTTCAAAAATATACGCAGTCCCGCATAATCAAATATGTATCTTACAAGTGTAACTAAGCAGATTAAGATTTAAGTCCATTGATTCAATAAATCTCGGCGACGTTATACGAATGGCAGTGTGCACGGAGAAAAAACAATTTTCTTCGGCGTCTCCCTCGGACCAATTAATCAAGCCGCGCGGAGACTCGACTCGAATCCGCAAAAATCGCCTGCATTTCCATGATTAACGACAGCTCTTACGATGAGATCTCGGCGTCGATCTCATAAATCTGCGCGTCAGCGGCTGCGCTCCATTATATACTCGAATCGTCATCTCTCGGGAATTTTTCGCGGCGATTTTCAGGCAGCTGCGTCTCTCTCTCTCTCTCTCTCTCTCGTGCCGATCGAATTAATAACGCGCCGCTGGACATTTAGCGCGATACTTCAAACGGCGATTGTTTGATAAACGAGCCAATTAACGAGCGGTGATCGATGATCGACAAATCGCGCCCGATTAATCACGCGACCACCTTGTTTCCCCCAGAAATGGGGCCAGTAGTCGCGCAAACCAGTTTTATATCTCCTCCGCGAGAGCGAATCGCGCACACCGCTCTGCCGCTTCTCTCTCCTAAGGCACAAAGTGTAATATCGCCCTCGATAAACGAAAGTGATTTGCGAGCCGCTCTAAGCCCCGGAGCTGCGATGCAGAGATCGGAACTCGAGAGCCGCGCGGAACGAGACGTGATATTTAGGCGCGCGGTAGAGCGCGAGACGACGACGTGGGCGGCTGCTTGAAAATCGAGCGAGGAGCGCAGGCGCGGTGTGTGCTTCACTTTTTCAATGGTTCAACGATCGGTTGATGTTTGCCCGGGGAATTGTGTCAGGTGATGACTGGGAAGGAGATTTTCGCACCGTCCGCTCGAGTGCTTTGTCTCCCTTTCTGCACGGCGTTTGTTTTAAAAGCAAGAAGTGGTTTTTTTATTTATCTTCGTATTAGCTTGTAACGTTTATAAAAGCTGCTAGATGAACTTGACGTTCCGTCGCCCTCCGCGTATTTTTCACAGTGTATATGTATACGCCGGTAGTTTAAGTGAAAGTGTAAAACTTAGTTTACCTACGCGAAGTCAGTTATTTTTTAAACAGTCGAACAAACATTAATTTATTTGTCGGTGAAAGTGTTAAGAAAAAATTAGAAAAGTTTCCACCCAACATTCGTAAGATACGGTACAGAGTTTACTCAGAAAAACGCCACGAAACGCAGAAAGTAAGGTATCGAGAAAAATTCTGATTTATGTCATTTGCTAATTTTTACGTAACCCACAAGTACAGTTTCATAATCCCATAATCAGTCACGGCGAGCCTTTATCTCGCTCTCGGCCGAGCTCGCGCTCCGCGAGAGGCAACAGCCGCAGTTCAAACAAAAGCCAAACAAATCGTAAACTTTCCGAGAATCAAAAGTCGGAAAGCCGCGCGCGAGCCGTCGAACGCCTGCCTCATTTGCATATGCGCGACTGTCTCCCGACGCCTCGCGGCCACGCGGCTCATTATACGCGTATCTTCGGAGAGCTGGAGAAAGCGCGCGCGCGTGCGCGGAGAAAATCGTCGCGTTTACGTGCGAGAAGTGTCGTGTGCGCGAGGCGCCGACAGGCTTTGGGCATCTTTACGGGGCTGTAATAAGTCGGCACGGTCCCGTTATCGGCGAGCAGTCGAGACGCAAAGAGGCCCGCGCCGCGCCTCGCCGAGGCTGGGTGGAGCTACGTCGCCGGCATTTTCGCTAAGAGAGTGTTTTAAATACTTTGGCATTCAGCAGATATATTATTTTTATCTTTGAAGAAAAACCGCAAAAACCGCCTCTCTCTCGTTCCACTCTCGATTTCGAGCGCCGCTCCTCCCCGTGCTCCCTCGGCAGGCTCTCGGCAGCAGCTCTCGGATCGACATCAATCATCGCTCGCTCGCGGCGCGTAATCGTTAAATGAATCGCGGGGACGTCGGCGCGCGGAGAGACGCTCGTTAATAAATTCATGCGTACGCGTGGGTGGCGGCGGCGGTGGCACTGCCGCGGCGCGCGGAATGCAAGCGCACGACGACGACGACGACGACGACGACGTTCCATTTAATATGTGTCCGAGGACAGAGACGGAGATCTCTGCTGCTCCGAGCGGGAGGATTTTTCGCGGAGCCCGTTTTTTTTAGCGCTGCGAGGTAATCGTTTGAATTTTGCTTTTTGTCGATAGTAATCGCGAAGGTTTGTTATAATTATAAATTCGAAGATTTATTCGTTTTTCGGTCCCGCAAAAGGGGGAAAATGTACACGAGCGAGGATTCCGAAAATCGTATTTTACTAGGTGATAATAAAAATTAATCCGCCATTTCCGAAATTTCTCATTTCGTCATGTATAGAAAAATAGTAATAAAGGAGTAAAAGAAGAGCTATAGCGAAATAAAGGGAAAAAGGTGGGCGGTGATTTATTTAACGATCGTTAAAAAATACACGATCTCTCTCTCTCTCTCTCGCTCTCCGCTCGGCGAATCCAGTGACATGGATGAGAGCACTGCGCACATCTCTCTCTCTCTTTCTCGCGGCGCGCGCTGTATTATATTCCCCCGTGAGAGAGTCGTGTGAGCTGCAGCCTTCAAAAAGGAAACTGCGCTCGCACGCTCGTCGGCTGTTAAAAGGAATTAATAAAAAAAGAAAAGAAACGCACGAACCGAACGAATTTTCTAGCCGCTTTTTTAGGATCCAATAAATAATTTATGATTTGTTTACGGGCGGCTCGGGCCGGCTAGGGCCTCTCGTAAATTACTAGATTTTTCGGGACTAAATAAAAGAGTCCGCGCGCGTTTACGTTCCGAAATTAATCGGGGTAACGTATAGACGCGGAGTAATATAAACGCTTGGACTTTAGTGATGGAATCCTTTGTTGCGTCCGATATTGGCGTTTTTACGGAATTGATGTATTTTTTTAAAATTCGGAAAGCTGCCCGCGCGAAATTGAAAAAAGGTCGAATAACTGCACCTCCGGCTCGTATCGTGAATTTGGCGCAAAATAATGTGACGCGCGGAAGCACAAAGGCAGGCAGCGAGAGTGAAAAAGCGGGGAAGAACAAGTTTCGTCGAGCGAATTTGCCTCTCGACGTTTCCTCGACAAAAAAAAGCAAAAAAAAAACGGTCAGCAGATTTCGACAAACGGAAGTCTCACTTTTTATGTCTTCCGCGACAAAAGCCAGGAGGAAAAGGAGAGAGAAACAGAGAGAAAGAGAGAGAGTAAATCCGCCGCTTCATTAACGTTCGTTGTCGTCGCCTGTCGGCCTTTACGGCAGCTCGTAAAATCCGAATACACTTATCTCCCTATGTATGCACGCGCGTGCGCAGCTCCGATCATTATGCTCTCTCCTTTTCGGACGGGGAGTGATAAAATTTGTCGCGTATACGCACACCGCCGTAGTGCGCGCGGACACACGTCGAACGCCGAGGAATGGTAACGGCGGCCGCAATCGTAGTTTTCTATAATATTCTTCCATTCGAGCGGCAGTCGTTAAAGAGCCGCGCCGCTGATTGCCTCTCGCCGCTTCTATATCCTTCCAACGGGGCATATTTTATTCATAAGAGGACATTAAGGCTTATTATTAGTTCCGAGGCGCTTCTAATAATGCGATTGCGCTTTTTCGAAATTAGCCATTCTATATTCGATGTGGCCTGGCCGAAAAGTTCAAAGAGGGACGTAAAACGCGGCTTATGCTAGTCATTAGCACGTACTTAAAGATAAGGTCTATGAATAATTCAGGCCCCTTAAAAAATTAGTAATAATCCATGCGTAACGCCTCGTTTCTCGGAAACACGGAGAATAAACCTCGGAATGTGTCTCATTATTAACAATCCTCCTCGAACCCATCCGGGGAAAGTCACCTCCGAACGCTTCGTTCCGACAATCGCGCGATTTCGGCCACCGTTGGTGAATCAAGAGCCCCGAGAGCCAACAAGACCGCGCGAATTAACGTAATCCAACACCTCTCTCTCTCTCCCCCCGCTTGCACTTTAAAATCAGCTTTAAATTATCCTCCGGGAAAAAAGCGACGGCGCGGGGATCCCATTCGAGGTTAACCCGACGAGCCTCGAGGCCGGAATATATTTTTTCCAAAAATCCGATACCCTCCGCGCGCGCGCGCGCACACAGCGTGCGCGCACGTCGCGCGGTGCACGAACGCGCAAAATATCTCGGCGGAGATTATCACGCTTGTCTAGGCTCCGCGCGGGCGCAAGCGGCCCGCTCCCGCGGCAAGCGTATCGCCTTACCGGAATGTCGCGAGTTTTTCGTGTACACGAGAGACGGATATAAGCTGCGTGGGGGACCGAGGGGGGAGATATTCGCGATGGCATATTCGATGTGCGAAGGTACACGGTGTTACGGAATTATCGGCCCGCGATCGCGGTACGCGCGCGCGATCTCCTTTTTGCGCGGGCTGAGTTAGAGTCGAGGTAATTGGAACTGGCAGAGCAAGGTTCGGGAGAGAAAGCTTCTCGTTCCGCTCGCAATTATCGGCTGGGAGATTGATTAAATTTTAAGGACTCTTTTCGATGTACTTTGATATCGCTCGATAACTGTATACGATGCAGTTTACACTGATCTAAATTCGACACCGATTAACAATTTATAAGGGCCTTACCACCTCGCCTCGGCGAAATTGCACGACGCGACGGTCACTTACCTTCCAATTACCAAGCCGATATAACCGCGGCGATCCTCGACGCAGAGTCTGAAAAATCGAGGCCCTCGTCGAGCGGCCGAGCAAAGGCGGTCCCCCGCATATAAACGATCGCTTCATCACACCCTGTAGAGGCGGCGATCAGGCGATGATAGTCGGCTGGCTCGCTCGCTCGTTCGTTCGCGTGCATTCCTCGCGCTCCCATATACTCGATAGAGTATGAAATGTCACTCCCGATCATACCTGGGCCCGAGAGAGTCGCGCTCTCGGCATACGACGCCGCGACGGTAGGCTGTCACGTCTGGATATAAACGACGGCTGACGTCAGCAGGCGCGCATGACATCAGAGTCGATCCGTATTGCCGCGCGGCCGAGAGAGCTGCTCTCTCTCGGGTTATGGCCACCGTGGGGTCTCTCTCTCTCTCTCGCATTTTCCAGGTGCGCTTTGCCCGACCGTTTGCCCCGGAGCGGCGAAGGGGATTCCAGAGGCATCGGATCGGCGGCGGCCCTGCCTGGACTTTTCTTTCGTTGCGAGCGCCGTTGAATGCTGTCGACGAATGCCGCGGACGTCGAACGTTCGAGTTTCTTAATTGCTAATTTCATTTGCTTTTATAGCGCGCCACTCGGGGTATATATGATTGTTACTCTGTAACTATCGCCGTGGAACTCCTAACCTATACTTAGAAAAAGCTAGCGAAATAGCATACTCCGTGAATGATCTCGAAATTACGACGTAATAGGCCCTTAATCCACATCCATTTGGCGCTTATTAAAATTTTCGGCTGAGTGGCCCACTTTGAGATTCCGCGCATGTCCCGCTCCAAAAAGTCAAGCAGCTCTCCGGGGTCCGGGGCATTATAACGTGCCTGTTAAAGAATGTGGGTTGCTCGGTCGAGAGAAAAAAAGTGTAAACAAGAGGGGGCGCATAAGTAAATCGATGAAAAAGGAGCATAATGAGAAGTTATAGCTGATAATAACGGCCGGAGGAGAAAGAGGAGACGCGTCTCTCTCTCTCCCGGGCCGGCCGCCCCGCGCGCGGCGGCGGCGGCGCAGGAGCAAAATAAAAAAAAAAAAGGACACGTGGGAGCACACACGAGGAGCACTTAACGCGCGCGCTTTCGGAGGAGGAGGCTAAGCCCCCTGCGCGGAGATACGGCGGCTTTACTCGACTAAACACTCTCGCTTCTCCCACGCGAGCGGGGCCTCTCTATTTTTTTTTTTTTTTTCACCTCCGAGGCGCGTTTGCTGTGCAGTTTTTCCTTTTTCTTTTTTTAGAGAAAATTTCTGGCCGCGAGATCGGTTTTCGGCGATGCGCAATGCTTCTCTCTTCCAAAAAGCGCTCAAGGTTCGAAAATTTGGAGCTAATTAATGTCTCCCGGACGGAATAAAACCGGGGCCCGTCAAATCCGATCGGCTCGGAATGCAAATCGAGGGCCGACTAATCTGTCCGGCGCATTCGTGACGTCATTTCGGGCCGCGGTAGTGGTGTATATACGTTATATATGTGCGAATCCGCATTCGAATGATATAACCCGTGGATAATTCGAACGCTCTGCCTACCTGTGTGCTGCGAATTCTTCATATATACTTATAAGCTTCCGTTTTACGTCTCTACATCGACGTGGCAAATTTCTACAAAAACAAATAATTCCCTTTATATACCGTATATTCTTAACGCCGACGCGTGGGTGACGAGCAACGAAAAGGGTAATGCGAAATTATATTAAATAAAATTTTCAATGTACAATGCGTACAAAGCCGCATCTGGTCCCAGAATTCTTGATGAGCATCGCGCGCGGTGAAAGCTGTTGCAACGCCTCGACATGATGCATGCTCGTATTCACGCCCATCGCGGTTTGTATTGTGACGCCGCGACGTGTCCCCGACGCACACGCAAATCTTGTTCTTGCTAATAATCGTACGCAAGATTTTGCGCGAATGCGGGACCGATTGTTTTCTTTTTTTGTTTTTTTTTTCACGTTTCCCTTTTTAAATATCAGTGTCACTATCAATATCCTTTCCGAGTGGATCCGTTAGAAAGAAAATTGAATTATTCGAGTGAAAAAACGTTGGCCAACAGCGGTACACCTTCCCGAAGGATTCGAAATTTTTGAAAGAATCGAAGCCGAAGCTTTAATCGCCGCGTAATCAGCGGCCTGCCGGCACTTTCTCACACTCTTACCCTCTTTTTCTCCTTCTCTGCAGATATTCATACTCGAAGACTCTCGTTCTCAGAAGGAATGCCGCCGCTGCAGAACCAACAATCTTCGTCCTCGCGATTCGCACACCTAAGAAGCCGAACGAAAAAAGAAAAAAAACAAAAAAAAAAAAAAAAAAAAAACGAAACGTCCGCGCTCTCAAAGACACGCACAGACGCACCTGCGAACAAGTAGTGCTAATCTTTTTTGCTCCTTTTAATTCCTGCCCAATTTCCGCCTCACCCCGCTTTCTTTCTCCGTTTTCTCTCGCGGCCGAAGAAGGCCTCGTCGCGTTCTCTGGAAATCCTGAATAATTTTCGCGGAATTTCAAATAAAAATGAACGTTACACCGGTTGCCGAGGACAGGAGAGGTTTTCATAATAATTGAAAATTGGGTTAAGCGCACCTGGCACAGAAGCAATCACTGCCCGTTTTCCACAAAGTAATATCTCTGTTTTTTTTTTTTTTTTTTTGTTTTTTGCGAACCACTGTATAATACGCTTTAATCGCGCGCTTAAAAATATATATACAGCGGCCAAAAGAACTTGCCGACGAAAATCGGCTCGATGTAATTCGCTCGCTGCGGGCTACAGTTAAAGCCGGCTTGGCTCTCGCGCCGCGATATAAAAAAAAGCAGTAATGACCCTATTTTTTGTCAAAAATACGAAAGGTAACATTGCGGAATCGCTAAAGAAATACGAAAATCTTCCGTCTCCGCCGAGTAATCCATTGAAGAAAGCAACTTCGACGTCAAAGCAGCCTCTCGGTATTTTCGAGCAAAAGGGAAGTGCATATCATTAAAATTTATTAAACACTGAAATCGACAATTTACAGCGGCGTGTCCCACCTAAAAATGTCGAGCGTAACCGGGGCCCGTGATTTAATTGCGAACGCCCCATTAATCTCGATATTAATGTTTCCTGCCGCCTCGCGATCGAGTCGTAAGTTTCGGTAAAGCAGATCGCGCCGCGAGAGAGTTCTCGCGCGTGCCTAGGAGTATATACGTACGATATACGCCTACGCACTCGAGCGTGAGAGAGGCCTTAAGTACCTCCGCGAGCTTCATTCGCAAAATTAACATTTAATGTCCGCTGCGCTTACTTGCAATTCTCTCTCGATTTTAATATTGATCATTGCGCGCTATTAAATTACAACGAATAAATCGCGCGGAATTACCTAATGTATTGAAAATAACTAGGCGCGAGCTACAAGATTTTCAGGGAATATACTTCTTACGTTACTTTTAATAAATTTATTATCTTACATAATGGCTTAATTCGTTAATAAATGAACTTTTACTTCGGAATCGGATAAATTTTCCAGCGCGGGGTATAATTTTCGTCGATCATTTACACTCGCCGAGAGAAAGCCATTACTAAATTAAAAAAAAAAAATTCGCTCGCTCCCGCAAAATTTTCCAAGCGTACACAAGCCAAAAAAGAAAAGCTCGAAAAAGCCAAGTGCGCGAAGGAAGTCGCCTCGCGGCGGAGGCGTGAGAGGTCGCCCCAATAAGGCGGCCGTCGGACGGCTAATCGAATCATGATTTAGAGTCCTCGGCGTCGGAACAATGACGACGCTCGTTTTCAGAGGCTCCTTCTCTCCTTGAGTCGCCTCGCGAAAAGCCTCCCGAGCCGACGACAGCCGCGTAGGCTTCGGCCCGTGAGAAAAATCGGCGCGGCTAATATATTTTTCGCTCGCGAGAGGTACTACAACGTGCACACATCCGGCCTTGAAATCGCCGCGACTTTATTTCGTCAAGTGTCGTCGGAGATCGCGAGCGACGTGCGCAGCGGCGTTTTAGCCGATCCTTCCGCGCCGCTGAATCGCACGTGCCGTCGATCGATATTGCCGAAGATGCAAGGACGCGCCAAGCGCGAGACGATCACGCCTCGGTGAGCACGCGCTCTGGGGATTCTCGAGTTAAAGGGAAATCTCTTGCGGTTTTGCAGCCCGTCGAGAGACGGCGTACATAACGATTCGCGTGTTGCCGCTAATTATTGCGGTCCGAAAAAAAATCTGTTTTGCCGCGGGAGAATTTCGAGCGCATTACCCGTACACGCTAGTTTCGAATTGTATTTTCGTTTTGTAAAATTTATTTATTGAAACAATACAAAAGTATATAAACACTGAAAATCAATGAAGCAAATTATTAAGTTATCAAGGTCGAATGGCAAAGTTTATAAATTTTTGAAAATAGAAAAAAGCTTCTCATCAAGGGAATAATCCAAATAAACCGGGAACTTCCTGATTATACGCTCGCGACAAGGCCAATAATCCGCTCGCTTAATCATCGTACCTAAAGGCCCGTTTAAAAAAAAAAATCGGAAAATCGCCTTTAGATTACGAGCTTAGGCATCGTAAAATAAACCATAATACACATCGGAGCATCGGGGCCGGCTTGACTTCCTCGCGCCTCGAATTGCGCAATAAATCCTGATATTCTCCGATTCACAACCCATTTCCTCCCGTGCGGGGGTGGCCGATCTCTCGCCGGTTAAATTGCCGCGTAGGTGCGCACGCTCGCGCGCGCGCACACGCGCACGAGTATATCGTACCTGTACGAGCGAGTAAGCGCGTATACACAGCGGGGTGTGAAAGTCGGAAGAGCGTCTGGGTTCTTCCTTCCTTCCATCCTTCCTTTTTTCATTGACATTCGCGCGCGGCTTTTATGGCTGGCCTTTTTCTTGTCGTACTCCTTTTTGTATTAGGCGCGGGAATAATCCGAGCGCGCGGCTTTGTACGCGGCGGTTTCTGCATTTACACGCCGATGCTCTTTCGGCGGACTCGTCGTTTTTACGCCCGTAAAGTCGGCAAAGTTATGCGCGCGTGTGTGTACGTGTGTGCAGGAGGATGATTTATCCTTGCGAAAACGTTTACGTTTTACCTGTATTTCGGCTATAAAGGAACGGATATCTATTAACCGGTTGAGCATTACGTGAATGGATTTCATAATGGGATTCATTATTTTTGGATTAGGTAATACAAACTTCGATCGTTCTGTCTGTGAGATAATGTTGTACGTATGATAAAGATAATAGATAATATTACAACAATGTAGGAGTCGATAAGGTTTAATGAAACACGTGTAATATACGGCTTATACAATTTCTTAATAAAGCGATAGTCATTTTCTATAATGTATGATTATATTTAGTAGGTAAATAGAGTATAGAACGCATAATGTACAATTTGATGTTCGAATTAAGAGCAATTCAGAGAGCGCTAGTAGTTTCTTAAATGCAGGGTTTGCAATCTATGATTTCGTAATCCTCTGTATTACATTCAGTGGGTGTGACAAAATTATACACTATTCAGTTCGAGCACGTTATTAGTAGATTCAAAAATATAACAAATGACCGATGTATTTTACAGTTTGCATAAACATTGCAAATTTTCCGCCTTGTTTCTTAACAGCAGTATCATTTTCAGTGAATACCAAATTCTATACGCACTAAGCTTTAATACCTTGCAGTCTGAACAAAAAAAAACTTACACGGAGAAAAGTAGATAATAAAATTGATAGTAATGCTATGTAAAAGTTGCTAAAAAAGTTGAGCAAACACAGAGTCAAGTACAGCTTAGCGCAGCAAGTACATTTTACTGGTCGTAGCAGGACAGCTCTCTTGCTGTCTCTCTCGTGCGGTGACTTAACCAAATTCTCTTTAGTAGTGCGCAAACTATCTCTTCAACAGTATTTTCTTTATAAATTTACTTGAAGTAGATAGAATTTCGGGAAAGTCTTCGTTAGCTTAAAAATCGATCCAGATTATTCAAAGTACAATATTGAAGCACATTATGAAACCTCTGAATATTTAATAATTAGATTTAGTAAAAACAGTTTTTTTTTCACCGTACGTGTGAGACAGACAGCAAGATAGAGCCATCTGGCTACGACATCTCCTTAACGCACTTTGCTACAACGTTCAAGCAAATTGTGCTAGAGTCAAAGTCGGCATTTTCACTCCATTAAAATAAATTTACCATCCAATATCAGACGGGGGCACAGTTATTTTTCCCCGCGTAAAAAATAGCTCTACCCCCGTACGAAAGCAAAGCGGCGCGAAGAGCGTCGCAAAATCACTAAAGTACCGCTCCCCCTTCCTTGCAGATCCGGCGGCACAGACGGCCACCTTGACGAGCCTCGCGTTCTTCATCAGCTCCGGCCTGGGCCCGGCGAGCCACTGCGTATCCGGCGCCCCGTCCTACGGCGGCATGCGAGCCACCTACACCGAAGCCTACGTCGACATGGAGCCGTGGCTGCAGCCCTGCGGCACCCCCGTCGCCGCCGCCCTCAGGAAGTTCCCCCAGAGGCACAGCGTTCACCGGGCGCTCAAGAGGGTCAAGACCCAGCTCAGGGTCGCGCAGAACCACTTTCGCAAGGATCTCAAGGACATTCACGAAATTTACGCTAAGGTGAGCTGCTACTGCCGAGAGAGAGAGAGAGAGGGGGGGGAGAACCTAGTTTTCGTTGCCAACAGGATCTGGATTTGAATTAGATACGCCGACTTCGCTCATTTACAAACTTACTTATCGGGTTGCTAATAAAAGTAGAGAGATAAAGATTGATTATGCAGGAAGAATTCCGTCGGGAGATTTAACTGATTATTTCTGAAAAACGTCGCATCGGCGACTCCGCGGAATTGCAGCTAGTTCCATTCGCGTTATACAAATTTAATTAACGACCGCGCGCAATCGCCAAATAAAATGCGTCATCCTCGTCAAAAGTCGCGAGTGAAAAACGTCCCGGTAAACTCTCGCCTCTCGTCCAGAAAGCACTCGATATCCCTCGAGCGCAAGTATAGCAGGCCGCCTGTGTGTGTATATATAGCTCGAGATCGGCTATCGTAAACGTCTCGGGCATAAAGAATCGCTGCGCTCGTCACTTCTGGTATTATCAGGACCACAGGGCGAGTGTCTTGCTCTTCGCCCCCCACCAGCACCCCCTTTCCTCCCACGTAGTCGACCACCGCAGCTCGGCAGACGAAACAATCGTATCAACTGACATCTATAGTTTCTACGGAGGCACCGCTGGTGTTTTTCTTTTGTCAGATCGGCTTTTATCTCTCGAGGCACGAGGAGCCTCGATGGCCAGACACTTTAGATTCGCGAGATTCGCTGATGCTCGCGTGAGAACTCGCCCGAGCTATTTGCATTGCCGAGCGATTGTGTCATCCGTTCGCGGATGATGAACGAGTGCCTCCGTGTTTTGGCTTTTCCGTCTGCGGTGACGAGACTGTGTTTGCATGCTTCTCACTTTCGACGAACCTCTTTGTGCGATACTTATCGATTGTAGCTAGCGGTGGTCACCTGAAAAGGTGATAAAAATATTTAGTTCAACGATGCCGATTGCCGTTTTCGAAGGCATGGTTAAGTGTATGTGCTTCGTTAAGTGCAAAAACTACGTAAGAGATTTACGGTTTTGTTTTAGCGAGTTGCAAGACAAGTTTGTTTATATCTTCCAAATCAGTTTATTGTAATTACATGTCGGCGTGTAAGCTTTATTTTTTAAAATAATGACACTCGTAAAGCATATATTAAAATTTCAAGCGTGTTTGAAATTCCTTCATGAAACACCAGTCGCAACGATAAACAATATATTAAATTAACATCGCGAAGCATACATTAAAAAATAACTAGACGGTACTCGAGACTATCTCCCGCCTTATAAATACCCCACCGCCACTGCATCCGAACACTATTTACGTTAAACGTTCATAAACCCCCGGATGATTCACTCGCCGCCACGCGGCTCTCGCATTAATATTTTGAGAAAGGAAACTCTACACGCGGAAGCGAGATGGGGGTGGTAAGAGATCTTACTTTACCCTGACGCCATCAAAATGAAAATAAGACACCCGCGACGCCTCCTCGGTCAAATGTAAACAATGTCTCGCCTTTGGTGCGCAGGTGTATAAAGTGCTGAGGGAGCAGTACCGCATGAGCTGGCTGCCGGAGAAGACACTCGAGTGGTATCACGGCGAAGTCTGGTGCCTGGAGAAGGCTAAAAAGGCGGAACGAGCTCTGCCGAGACTTCACGATGCCCTGCAGAGGTTCGCCATCACGTTTCACCACCTGCGAGGCTTCAGGCTCAAATCCAATATCAACGCTGATTCGACTATGATGAGGCGGAACGAGATCATCGACGGGATGAACAGCGAAATACTGAGGGTAAGAGGAAATTTCAATGTTCATATTTTTTACAATTGTTAGATTTAACTGCTGATATATTATATAACGACATTCGAGTTGTCGAATAATATTTAGTTTATACAAAATTGAGAGGTTTGATTTATGGTAGATAATGTTAAATTTCAATCCCTATTTATCATATTCAAGTAATTTTGATACTTTACGGAATGCTTTTAAATTTTGGCATAGTTTTTCCTTACGATGACAGGACAAATGGATTATATGAATTGCTTCTGGAAATAAGTATTGTTTTGAAACTAATACTATTCATTGAAAACAATGGTATTGTTCGTAAAACACTGACTGTGCAATGCAATCGTAAAATCTTAATACTTCCTTAAAAGAAATCGTTGCGAACAACAAGTCTTTTAAATAAACATTCAATAAACAGTGATGAAGCAGTATTGAATCATTGGTGATAATGTACAATGACTAGCCGTTTGCCAATGTTAGAAAACAAGCTAAAAAATATATAATTTTAATAGGCGCGTTGAGTATAGCAAAATGTAATAGATACTTAAAATTAAAAATAACGCTTCATATTGTGCTCTCTGCTTTAGTACCGTTTTATGGGTACTCAAAGCGTAGTTACTAACAAGACTCAAATGGTCTACATTTCTTACGCTAATAAATTTTTAACGCAGACAATAACAGTAAGGACTGTTGCTTTACAATAGTTTACAAGTACAATGCAGGCATTTTCAAAGAATATCTTTTGTCAATTGAGTCGTAGGAAACGAAGACTATCAATATCGAATAACTTTTAAAGCGACTTCGAAACGATTGTCCATTCCAGATGCTGTGCGAGGTGGAGACAGCGATCTTAAACTTGGGCCTCCAGCTACCGACAACTCACAAGTCGGTAATCGTGACTGAAAGCTCAAACTGGGCCCGCGAAGGCGACCTCACCCTCATGCTCATCCAGGACTCCGGGGTCTTGCGGCTGTACCAGGACTTCCTGAACGACTGGATCCGAGCGCTGCGCAACGCCACGGCCACGGGCTCCGGTACCTGCGACCCAACCAAGCTCCGACCCCTGTCCAGCTACTTCAAGCCCAAGAAGCAGCAGCAGCAAGCCAAGAAGCTCAACAGGCAGGGCGCGAAACGACCGAAAGGGAACAAGATGGCCGAGGCCAGGAAGCAACGCCACCGAGAGCAGCTGCTGGCCAGAAGGATGGCCAGGAGAAAGAACGCGAAACGGAAGCACAAGAAGGTGTGATGGGACTTGGAGCTCGACGATTATATCGACACCGGTACTATGATTGCAAACCCAGTGCTGGGCCACTGTTTTGGGTCCTACCGCGTACGGAACGACTTCGAATGCGCTTTCTCGCTTGTATTCTAGGGTACATTCCATTTTCGAATTCAAGAGACTTGTGCTGCTAAAATATTGTTACATACCTATTTCGTATATAAGTTGTAAACGTGTAATCCTTGGGATACTATGATTCGTAAGCACTACATATCTTAAAACAGGACTGTCGGAGAAGATTGCGTACGATCAAAGTTTTGAAAATTTGCAATTGTTTTGGCCTGTCGAATGATGTAAAAGGACGTTTTGTATACATCTTTAAGATGAAAAAAATCTGTAGCGTTTGAAAATAAGAGCTTGCAATTTCGTGATTTACCTCGCTGGTTATTCTACTACATTGATTTTTCGAATTTAAAGATGTATTTTTTATATCTTCGACAACTGCAACGCAATTTCGAATTGCTTACAAGTATGCGATTAAAATTTTGATTCTAGCATGTCCACTGTGCATGTAAATTTATTAACGACAGGACCATTTAGTGAACTTTGATATATTCAGTATTAAGAGATCTACTTTAGAGCGATCAAGCAGTATTATATGTAATGTCGAATAATTAATTTAAATAAACCTACTATTCTTGCGCGACTTGCAAACTTGATTGTTGTCGCTGGACTGCTTAAACAGACTCGATCAACGGTTTCATCGATTTTCGACGCCGTTTTCTGTTAAATAAATACATTAAACGAATGCATTATCATGTAAGTGAATAATTAACTCTTACGTACCAAAAAAAAATGCCAATTGATTTTTAACAAAGTGCACAATGTATTTGTATTCAAAAATTTTCACTTGACGTGTAAAAAGAGTGCAATTGTCTACGTGAAAATCAGTGAAACCTATTCGATAGTACTTTCATGAAAAATCTGAAGCTAAAGAAATTCAAATAAAGTAATTTGCCGACTGAAAAATTAACAAATTTAAAATTATTTATCCAAAATCTACTTTTAAGTTATTAAATTATTTAAATAACAAGCTTTCTTTAGTATTTGAAAGGAAAACGTATCGACAGTATATCGACATATTTTAGAAGACTACGATTTTGAATAAAAAGTTTACTAAAAATTGTAAAAGCAAAAAAGCAACCCTGGAATGACTACGACTATCTTCTTGTTAGTTGCCAGAATTGTATACGACATAACCGCCCGACGGCGGCTCGAAATGCTCTGTTATCGTTCTTCCGCGAAGGGTATCGAATTATCTTAATCTTTAATACTTACGGAAAACTTTATTTATTATAGCTTTAACGTGGCCCGCGACACGGAAGCTTCCAATTGTTACTGTGATATATAAAAAAAAAAATCGAACGTACGTGGACGTTAAAGAGTTCCTGCGTTTTCGTTGTACGTCTTTTTCTTACTTGATTTAATTTTAAGATATGAATTGTAGTTTTAAGCTCATTTCTCTCTCTTTTTTTTACATTATTGTACAGAAAATTAAAAGAAATACAAAGATAAGAATATAATACTTTATGACATGATTTATTTGTGTTTATAAAGACGTGCGCTGCTAAAATTTCGTTACAAACCGTTCACTTAGCTACTTACTTCTGCGTTTGATACGTAATTTTTTTAAACTAAGGCTTAATTATACAAAGTGAATTCTCTGTAACTAAATTTTATGGTAATGCGCGCCAAGTTTTGAATCTCGCTTAAGTGCGTTCATGACAACCATTGCCTAAAAAAATTATTTATTACCTTGACGCTTTCACGATTCTAAAAAGTGAAGGTATATTCGATATTTTATATTAGACATATAAAAGCAATAATATCACGAAAAAGATATTTTTGGTACTTGTATAATAAAAATTATCCCTGATTTATTACCTTTCATAATTTAAGCGATTTTTAGAACATTCATTCATTATTCTTGCGGTGTTTTTAGCTTATAAGTACTGTAGCTTTTGATTTATTTAATCTTGTATCAACTATATCATTATTGCATACTTGTAGTATATATATTTATTGGGCATACACACGCATTACTTACATAGTTTTAAAACTTATTATTTATTATATCACGTTACCATCGACTATGTTATACACGTACAAATATATTATTTGTTATTATTTCCATTTTTTCTATTTCTATTAAATTTACTATCTTCGCTAATATTTAAACGAAAACTTATTTTTGGCGCCCAAGGCGCGAACGTATTTTTTTGTACAATAAAGTAAATTATTTCTGCATAATTGGAAAATAAACGAAAATAATATCTAAAAATTTTTACAAATTAATTCAACACCTTTCCTTAAATAAACTTTACGCATACTTAAGTATCTTAGTACTTTGTAAATATAAATTTAAGCCGAATAATGGAATAAAAACTTCTTTTCTCAAGTAATAGAATTAATTTTACTTCGCCTATTATACAGCATTAAATTTCATTTAAACTACGTGAAACTAAATTAAACTTTCATCAACAACTCCCGCTGAATTTACTACCTCGAACTGGCCAATCCACTTTTTAACCCAACGTACATAGCTACTTAATCTATTTCGAATCCAACAATTAATTTTCCCCATTACCATACCACCTCTTACCTCGATCATCCAATAACTATCGAAACCCACTGACAAGCGCATCTCATTTACCCAGTTATCAGTAAACAGGCTCAAAACGCGATTCGAAATACCAGGCCAGCATAAGTCGCCGGGCGACGAGCTCCGGCCAATCTATCTCTCTCCGGCCGGAATTTTATCGATAACGTTACGAGCATGCGCGTGCGCGACGATAAAGAGCCGCCGCTCTCGCTTGTCTTTCCTCCTCCTTCTCTTTTATCGTTCGTCGTCTCAGCGATAAGGTTCACTTACCCGTCAAATCTCCCCCTTCCCCCCTTCGTCGCGCTTAAGTGCACCTCCACCGCGAGCAGGAATCCAATAAACCGACCAAATAAGGAAGTTCGCGTTCGACTTTCCTCGTGCAGACCCGCCGGATTAAAGAGGGCATCGAAAAAAGGTGTCTCGTCGGTCAGAGCCTAGCTTTCTGACTTAGTGATAAGGTGCGGCTTCGAGGCAGATCGGGCCCTTATCGACTCGAAGGTCTCCCAGATGGCCTCGCGCGGTATTAGGAGTCCACGCCGGGGTCGAAGGTTCATCCCTGTCTGTCGTAACGCTACAGGTGTGCGCATCGCGCGCTAAATCGATTTACAAGCCACCTCTTCTTCGGGCCGGGGGCTCTTCCACCCCCCCCCCTTCCCCGTTCCACCTGCAGCGGGTCGCGGATGCGCCCGTGTTTATATATATAGGACGGCGGTGCATTGCGATTCTGGCTGATGATTCACTGATAGCTAATAAAAAGTCGACAACTTTTGCACAAAGCTTTTAAACAAATTCGAGGACGAGAATTGCAAATTTGTATTTTCTAGGTTGCTGCTCGTTCCATTGAGTCCGTTGCTTACCTGTATTGTCGCCGTTAGGCCTTATTGCTGGTTGAGATGGTTTCGAGTTTTTTAAATTGTAGATTGAGTTGCAAACTTCATGTTAAATTTTGCGGTTGCAACATTTCAAAATTAATTAAATATAATTGTTCATTATAGTACTATTAGGGTAGAATAAAGAAAATAAAGGGGTCTATTGGATTTAAATACTTGAAGCACAAGGTTAATGTAATTTTTTATGTTAAATGCTGAAAATGTAACTTGTTACATTGACTTAAGTTGATTTGAGAAAAATTAACTTTGCAGAGTTATTTAGTTTATAAGCTAAATTAAATTAGAATTTTGGATTGAATTATTTGACGTTCAATTTTGCAAAAATGATTAGTAAACTATAAATGGTAGTGAAGTACATTGAAAGCAAATGTGAACTTTGTTTTATTCAATATAATTATACATTCTAATTTATACAATGCATTTGACAATCAATCTTTAATACATATTTCTTTATCATTTCAAATAAAAATACGAGAATGCTTAAAGTATAACCAAAAATCAAAAGGAAAATGCCGAGAGTAATATCGTTTATATTTATTTTCACATCTGAATTTTCTGTAGTATCTTTTACAAAGTAGAGTTCTTCAAGGTTTAAAAAAAACTTGGAAAATCCCCCTTCATAATATTTTGATAAGACGTAATTAAATTTAGTAAGTAAAGGCCAATCTTCTGTTACTGTAAAGGTTGCATATCTGTTCAATAAACTTTTTTTTGAAATATGAATACGTGAACTTTCTTTTACATAAAAAATCAAAGCATAACCGGTATTAAGACAACTGATTTGATCTCCGTTGGCAAGGCGCTCTATACATTGTGTAAAATTATTAATTGAATGGAATCTTTCATTTATCTGCGGTTCGTAAAAGAATTCTTTATATGTTGAAAATCCATAGATCGATAAATTTGCACGAATTAAATCTTCAGTATTCTCAATCAATGGTTGAGATTCCGGAATAATCATTACAGCACTTAAGTTACTTTGTATAGAAGAACTAAATATAAATAAAGCAAATGTAAAAAATACAAAAGTAACTTTAGGGATAAATCCTTCTCGTGGTTTTTTCATTTTCGGTGCACATGAAAACATGAGTATAAATTCTAAAATTGTATAAGATATGGATTGATGGTCAATCTGCTTCATTACTGTAATGGAAAAGAAACTGCATATTAAAAATAATACCCATAATTTGGGATTAAAGGTGAATAAAAATTGGGGTATGTTAAGAGAATTTTTTAATGTAACTGCTTTCAGACCAACTGCCGAATAAGGATAGGTTTGCATTTTCCAGTGATCTCGTATGATTTTTTCCACTAACAAAAAATCAACTTTATCCTCAAGCACATCCTTATAAGGACCATAGGGTGTTCCATTATTATCAAAATGCCCATAATTTTTGGCCATTTTCACAGTTGTTGTAGCATTAATAGAACTTAAAAAAAATTTGAATATGTCTGGAGAAGTTCCACCAAAACGATTAAAGCCTACTTTTTTTATATCAACGCGGCTTACATGTCCGTCTATCTGACAAACAGCTTTTATATTATGCCCATTTAAATTTTTAGTTTTAGGATATTTGAAATTCTTGTAGAACGAAAAATCTATTTAAAATATAAATTTTAATTAGCTAGTTAAAAATGATTATTCTTTAAAAATAATTATTCTTTTTACTTACTGTCAATCAATAAAAGATTATATATATCCTTTTTATATTTTAAAATTGTTAAATAATTACTATTTTGAAAGTTATTAAAATTAAGTGGTATCCAGAATTCATTTGCTAATGAATTGTATGGACTGATAGTATAAAGTTCTAAACTTTTTTGCTGATTATAACACAAATACATTACAAATAAAATATTGAATGTCCAAACTACATTAAAAATTTGATTTGTTAAGCGGCAACTACGTGCATTATAATTTGCTATTAAAAAAATAGCTTTGTTACTCCACCATATCGAATCTTTCACTCTTTCTAATGTTTTGTCAAGTTTTGCAGGAGATGTAATTAATAATGTAACAATTCTGGCGGGGTAATTTTTTCTTTCTATAATGGTCTTATTTAATACGTAAACTTTTTTAAAACGTTTTTCATTTTGAATAACGGCGTTTTTACCTATTTTCATCAGATTTAGCGGAATCAACGGAAAAAATAACGCTTTTAATGCTACCGAATTGTCCTTCCAGTTTTCAAAAATAACGGTATTCATACCATAAACATCGAAAGTATTGATTTTGATTAAATTCACCTTCAAAGAAAAATTAATAAGTTTTAAATAAACAGTAACTGAAACAAAACCTTCAGTTAATTTAAAGTAATAAAATAACATTGTCTTACCAGTATTCTTAAATCATTTTCTTTAATCTTGTTATTGGCTACATTCTCAATAAATTTAGCTTCTAAAGCCCGGATTATTTGAATTTGTAAGATAAAAATAAAAATGCGAAAATTTTTTAATTTCATTGTAAAAACTCTCTTACTAAAGAAAATATAATTTAAAGTTTTAATAAATAACTATTTTTAAAGTAGAAGAACTTAAAAAAACGTCTTTGAAGATCTCACAAAGAATTGTAACTAAAAAATTTGTTTAAAATTAGAATCAATAAATTAATTTATTTTCAAATTGTTTAGAATACATTATAGAAATGATGTTAGCTTTTATCTAATTAAAAAAGTCAAACAGATAAAAAGTTTTCCCATGAGATGCTTTTAACCTATTTAACATTGAATTTCTGTAAAACTCTTAAATATCGATCTTACTGGTATATTGATGAACGGCTTTAAATTATGTAGAGAAGCACACAATTTCAGTACTTTTATTCTATATTGTGGTGTCTGGTGTGTTTGTCAAAAGAAAATACAGTAAAACTCATTAAAACTTTTCTGTTTTATCGTCCGATTTTAATTTGGAAATGGTCACTTTGTTCCATTTAAGGAGAGGTATCAATATAAAAAATGGAAAATTTTCAAAATTTCCAATGTTGTATCCAATTATTTATAGAATACCCACACGAATTTATATAAACAACTAGATGAAACTTGGCAGATTTGGAAAATTTTTCATTTTTTATATTGATACTTATTCCTCGAATTGAACAAGGATCAATATGATCATTTCCAAATTAAAATGGAATGAAAAAGGAAAAAACATTATTAGTTTTATTGACTTTTCTTTATTTATCGGTATCTATCGCTTAAAAAAAAAAGTTTCTTTCCTTTAAGAACTCTTTTTTCAGATTATAATATGCAAGGAAGTCACTCTAAAAAATTGCGCGCAAGAACTTCCTTAACCTAAAATCTTTTTCGTTTGTATAACTGAGAGTTTCTTTGTTTTAGTTAAGATGACATATGTATATGTTCGTACCAAACCCTTTTCGTTACTGACGTCAAACGAGGATGACTTCAAAATCTCGTTTAAGATGCTGAGAGAAACGATGTCCTTGTTGAATTGTTTTCTTTCTTTTATGACGCTGTACCTGTACGCACATTGTCCTGTATTGTAAAAATTGATTTTTCTCGTCATTAAATTTTTCTCAGATTCTCATAATTTTTATTGAATGCACCGTTAAGCCGGTCATAAAGCCACATAATTTTAAATGCAAAAAAGTAAATTCTTCAGAAAAAAAAAAATTCAATTACAAAAAAAAAGCCGAAACGAAACAGGTCACCCACCAAAATATAACTATCGACGAGTTTAGTAATAGCTAAAGCATCTTAACTGTCAACAAGAGATAAATGCTGCATCCGCCACCGGCCGCTAGGCACCGGGGAGCCATCAGTCATATTTGCACGCCTAGCGGGGAAAATCGGAAAAAACAGAATCGCCCGGCAAAAGGAATTACGATAAGGAGTAGTGACATGTGTGCGCCGACGTCATCAGCGACTTGCCCCCGCAGCTCGCGAGCCCACGAGAGCCAAGTGTAATCAAACGAGCGCTCGTGCGCGTCCGAGGGTTTCCCATTTGAATGACAAAGCAAACACGGCCGATTTGCGCCTGCTGACCGAGCCGGCCGTCGTCGGTGGTGGCGGATGCCTGTGGGGACCGGCGATCGCCCGGCTGGACAAATTACTTTTCTTACCTGGAGTTCCGAGATTTTTATTTCTTGTTATTGAGACGCGCTTTTTATTTTTGCCGCGTGGGGGTAACGTTTGACTTTGAGTGGGAACAATTTATAAACTAAAGATGCGAGTATATTTATAACAAGGAGAACTTCCCACGCGGTATTGCTGATGTTATGCTGTAAATTAATTAAATTGTTTAAGATTGTAGGTGGATGGATAAATAATCTGTGCCGCAAGATTTCTCAACCAAACAATACACGTATTGAACTAATTTAAAATTAAGACGTTAGTTTCTTAGAAGATAGATTGATGATTTGTATTTCATTTATTTTTTATCAATGTATCTTATTCTGTTAATTTCTTAATTCTATACATTTAAATTGTAACGCAAATCAGCGCTTTTAATTCAATTGAATGTATAAAATAAATTACAGTCAATTAGAAAGTCAATTAGAAAAAAAATAAGATAATAATCGTCAGCTTCCACCTTTAAAGGCCGCGAAATAGTTCACCTAATATATATATCCAGATCGTCTCGACCGATCATTACACCAAATCCGAAATTAGCAAGCAATAATTTCCCAATTTAAACTTCGCACTCGGCCTGACGTAACGGTTACTGCGCCATCCTGACGTTCACGTGCATTCCGATGATCCAATCATCGGTAATGAAACGGCGCGATTCCCGGAACGAGGTGCATTCCGCGCGTCGAGAAAGCTGATGGTCCGCGGGGGTGCGAGATCCTGGAAGCAGTAACGGCGCGAGCTTTACGAGCCGAGCGAATACGCGTTTTAACCGGGAAGAAGCGACGCGTCATTCCGACAAATCGGGAGGCCTACGTCGGCGGCTGCACGGTGCACACTCGCTAATTGCGTGCGATCGTAATCCCAGCTGAGACTCTTTTCGCGCCGTTGCGAAACCGCAAGGAGATGTTGCGACGCCTCTCGGCGCACTTGGCGTGTGTGCACATTGTGTCTCGCCGTTTGTAGTGCTTTTTTTCTGCGTCCGAGCTTTTGAATTCATCAATAATTTGCATCTCGTTACGGATGCGAGAGATAGGTTTTTTCGATAAAACGTACGAGCTTTTCGTCGAGAGGCGCTTCGATTATTAATACCGAAATAGGCCGCTCAAAATTCGGCCAGCGGGCAACTCTCATATCGGAGCGGAAATTAAATTTTTCATAAAGATACCGCAACAGTTTTTATCTACGATTATGGCGAAGGAAAACACATTTTCGCGCAGGTAGGTTTAGCGTTTACTTTGTGCGTGCGTTGTAAAGGCAATAAAACGGTGACCGTTGAGCCTCTCCTACGTCATTCCTCGCGACACCCATAATCTTCGAAATATGAAAAAAAATATTCGAGTGGCGGGGATGCACAGCGGCGAAGAGTCAGCAAATCGCTGGCTGCTGACGCGCGGCGCGCGCGTAGAGCAGGAAAGCGTGGGAAAGTGTAGCTAACTCTCGCGTAATCCCTCATTTCTTTTCGGTCTTTCTTTTGCGGTCTTATCAGTCGAGATACTCGTATCAGGTGGAATGTATGAATCGCGTCAATATAATAAAATGTTATTTTTTAAGGATTAATAATCTATGTATATTAACCGTTGATTGAAAAAAAAAAAAAAAAAAATTTGCCAGTCGTAAGGGATGAATTATCTTTACTTCAGTTTAAGTTAACAGCTGGCTGCTGAATGAGATTTTGAAATAAAAAGAAAGAGATTGTCCGAAATTTTTTGTAATAGATTAGAAATTGCTTATCGAATAGTTCTTCTGATTCATGTGGGAAACTTTGCTTGTACAGCACTTAGCTTAAGTAGGGTTTGATAGGATCAGCCATTATAATAATTGCCGAAAGCACCTGTACTTGAATGAGGGTTTATCAGCCTCTTCAAGTTCTATTTATAGAACTCTATTTGAATTACATAATTTTGACAAATTATAATCATTTAAAAAATAATAAAGGGCACCGAACATACTCTACACAAAAAAACTCTACACGCCTTTGTCCTTTGATATATATAGATATAAAAAACAAAGGCGTGTAGAGTTTTTTTGTGTAGAGTATTATGTTCGTTGCCTAATAAAGCAATAAATGACTGATTAAAAAGAATGGTACCTTTTCCAGTCAGTTAAACCATCATAAGATTTCCAACAAGTGGTACAATATATAAGTACAGCAAGCTATACAACAAGTTATACCTTTGACATAAATCCCTCCAAAATCAAGAATCATAAAACTTGCACCTGTCCCCAGCATCTTACCGCTTCCTCAAGAAGCGTCGATCCATCGCTCCCTTCAACAGAAATCAGTCATCCACGCGGCTTCTCCCAAATACGGGCACTTCCGTTTTTATGAATGAACGCCTACTCGTACGGTATCCGCGTTATCGGAGCACGTCGATCACCGTCACCTGATTCACGTGGTTCGCCGGGCCGCGGAGTGCTTGCGGCGTGCGCGCGGCAAGCGTTACGTGTGTGTATATACCGCGGGGAGAGAAAAGTGGGAGTCAGCCGGCGCGCGCGCTCCTCGAGAAAGAGAGATAGAAAAATATACGCCGGTACGTACGAATCGCCGTGTACGCGCGATTGTTTACACTATCGCATATATAAAGGAGCAAGCGACCGAGTATGACAATCTCAGTTCGCAAGCCCGCGGCCGATCGCTCGCACATCAGCTGCCTCAGAGTAGCCTTCCTATCGTGTGATACATAGATTATAAGTAGACCGCCGCGAGGCTATCATACCCGAACTGCAGGACAATCTCTCCCGTCGGTGAAAGTGTTCAGGCTTTTTCGATTTCGAGCCAGAGCAAAGAGTGCAACAAGTGAATAAGCCAGCTAGCAGTCAGCCAGGATGCATCGCTCTAGTGTCTTTGTTACCTCGATCTTGGCCCTGATCGGGGCCGCGTCGACGGCACCGACCGACGGTTCCGCCTCGGCGAGGACGTCGGTGCCCTACTGGCACAAACCCTGCGGGGGCAACGAGGACGTCGAGATGGTCGATCCCAAGAACGCCGAGGAGGAGATCAGGACGAGTCTCAAGAGCCTGAGGATCCAGCACGAGCTCATGATGAACGACTACCTCAGCAGGGACTACGAGTTCCTGTACGAGAGGGTCAGGATAGGGGTGCACGAGCACCAGTACATCCCCAACTGGCTGCCCGGCAAGAAGGACGTGCACACGGTCAAGAGGCTCAAGCACGCCAAGCCGCAGATGGTTAGTATTGCTTTTCGTTCGTGCTACCTTCTTATTTAACGGTAAATGGGGTTCATTTGGTAAAAGATTAAATTTGCATCGTTTCTAAAAAAATTAATTAATTTTCGAAGGAAACGTTTAGATAAAAAAACACCTCTAAACACTCTAACAATCTCTAAAATTGAACCGAAATTGAAACAAAATAAAAAGATTATAAACTGCTTTAAAAAAAGATTCGAAATCCCCGTAGTTTTCCTCCGAGAATCTCGAGTGGCTTTCGGGAGAGAAGCGAGGCTTCCAAAAAGTGGCACGTTTCACGCAAAAATGGCCCGCGTCGATTGTTTGCTTAGCTTCGCCGCGCGGCGAGAGCAGATGATGATTCGCTCCTCGGGTGCAGGCTCTGACGTAGTTGCCGGTATACCCGGCGGGTGGCCCTCCGCAGTCTCCATAATGAGCCCGCAGCCGCTTTCAACTTGCCCAGCCTCGGGGGATGTCGCTATTTTCGGCCGATTGTTCCGAATTTCTTTGCAGTTATCGAAGCGAAATTTTTGAGCTTCTAAACGTGTATCCGAGCTCAGGGCTTCGCTTCGGCCGGATCGCTTCTCTGCCGCCTCGCGGTCTGCTTCGCTTTCTCCGCGCGTTGGAGTCGGCGAATTTTTATCGAAGCCGATACGAATACGTTTCTTTTTCAATTGGTGGTTTTTAATTTTGATATATTAAAAATCGTTAATTGTTTAATGAGAAGTAAGCGGTTGCTAAAAATTTCACCTACTTGCGCATCTCAGCTGCAACTTTATTATCAATTTTATTATACTGTCGTTGTACCGATAAAAACTGTCAATAATCGGTATTTATTTTGATACTTTCAATTCCTTATCGGGTTTTCATTTCCACAATTGTCTTAACCTCAAAAGATTTTTTGCACAAATTATTCTCTTAAACTTTCAATTTAGTGATTCCCCTTAAATTATCAAAGTAATAAGGTGGGAATAAAACTGTGCAATAGGTATGCTATAGCAAAGTGACTCACAAATTCCACGATCTTATCGAAAAATTCTAGAAATTGGAGGTGTATTTCGCCCTCAGTCAATTTAGATCAGAGCATTGAATCATCGGTACACTCACAAAATAGTTATAGACACGTGTCAATAAAAATCTTTGACTGCATGCACTTCTCGTCCTGTGAAGTAACCGTAACGCAATTTTCATTACTACTATTACATTTAATCAAGAAATTTTTATATTAATTCATTTTTAACGCAATCCAATTAGTGCACTCAAGATTACCTACATCGTAGATTTCCGGCATTCTTCAATAATTGATCACCACCATAAATAATCGAGACGTCGTACAAACCCAATTTTTTATAAAGAGTCAATTATCAAAATGAGATTAAATCAAAAGTGTTACTTATAAACGCTCGCACAAAAATTACTCGCAAAACTTGGAAATCAGAATTAACGATATCGCTTCAGGCGAATCTTAATAAACTTTCGCGCCTCTCAAAGCCTCAAGCGCATCTGCATACCGAAAGCACTCGAAAACTTGCGAAACTTTTCCTCGGAAAGAAATATACACACACACACACACACATATCGGAATGAAAAGCGCCTAAGCCAAACACGAGCAGACCACTCCAAGGCCAGCCGGAGTCGAGTTCATTGCTGCTCTCGGAGACGATAAAAAGCTCGCCGCACTCTCTCGTCCTTCAGCTTAACTCGCCACACTGCAGCTCCCTCTTACACACCTCATACCTCCCTCTCGAAATCCTCCCGCATTTCAATTAACCTCTCTCTCTCTCTCTCTCTCTCTCTTTCCCTCTCCGCGGCATTAATATTCACGGGTCGTTCCGCATTCTCCCTCCCTATTGTACGTCACTTTCTCCCGCTTACGGGCTGCATTTCCGCGTTCGCGCGCGAGGGGAGGGGCTTGTTTTTGCACGAGTACAATGAAGGGGCAATTGATTAACGTTAAATAACAAATTTTAATGAGACGGTAATTATTATAAAGTACCAGGCGAGCAGGAGCGACGTCGTGGGCATCGCGTTGCGCGCGCCGCTACAGAGGAGAGAGAGCCGAGAGAGAAAGTATGATGCGCTGAGTTCGCGCAGTGTATATACACCGGGGGCTCATGCTAGCCGGGTCGCGCGGCTGCGTAATCGAAGAGACGACGACTGCGCCGAACGATAAAAGAGTAATGGCTCTTTCGAGCGCGGCTCCCGTGCATTGACCTCCCCATTAGCGACCCCGCGCTCGAGTTTCGAATTTTCGGAGCTCTCGGCTCGGGCATCCGGAGCTGCTCCTTTTATGCGCCCCGGCAAACTTCCCGAGAGAATCCCCCCCCCCCCCCCTATGTGAATAGCTCAAGTGAGGGTAATTGAGTTTTCAAAGTTTTACCGCGACGGGGATAAAGTAGTGGGACGTGCGCGAGCGGCCCCCCTTCTGATGCTTCCCCTCCCCTTCGTGTACTTTTGTAAGATGCAAATTTCAACCTTTGCCAGAAGTGGGCTTGCCAAACCTTGAACTTTTCCGAATTTACCAAAACAAGAATCATAAAAAAAAAAAAAAACATTTGCTTTACTCTCCCATTGGTTTTTGCATTACAGATCGCCAGCCACTTGCCAAAGCTGCACTCGGACCTGCAAAAGTTCGCCGTGGCGATGGAGGAAATGGTGCTGGACGAGACGACGACGACGAAGGTGCAGGACGCCCTGCGCACCACCGAGTCCTACTTGAAAATGATGATGTGCGAGGTGGAGAGCACGATAATATCCCTGCCGGACATCCAATTGCCCGGACGCGTCGAGCGCAGCATCATGACCGAGAGCGAGCGCGAGCCCGTCGACGACACGCGCAGGCTCGTTCGCGACTGGGGCGTTCTTCTCAAGTACAAGGACTACCTGCACGCCTGGAGGCACGTCTTCGATTATTGAGAGAGGGGGAGGATTCGAGACTGCCGAGGGGGGACGAGTGAGAGTTTAGTCAAACGTATTAAAAGTCGTTCGTTGATCGAGTGACTGCTTTTAGGTAGTAGAAAGGGACGTACTAGTTGCTGCACCGGCGAGTCTAATCGTTAGGCTTTGACTGATATAACGAACCTTTTACCGGTGATACAGAGTTTTAACTTTCGATTTTTCTTATTTAAATTTTTATTGGCCGGTGCAGTGATTTTTAACGATTTTTAGACGAACTTATGTAAATAGAAAAGTATTTTATTAGAGTAAGTATCGTGTTTTTACATGCGGCGATCGACGTTTCATAAACGAGTCAAACTTTCACGGCACTAAGTTTTGTAAAAACACGTCACTTGCATTTTTCTACAAAAAAAAAAAAAAAAAAAAAATACAAGCGTAAGAGTAAGGTATAGGAGGTAGCGAAACCAGGCTTTCCTCAAATTGACATTATGAGAATTAAAAAAAGAAACCGCGAATATCGAGTTTCGCCTCAAGAAAGTTAATCAATCCTACACGAAGGACTCTCGACTCTATTTTTAGTAGCCAAAATAAACACGAGCGAGAGAGAGAGAGAGAGAGAGATAAAGTTTTTGTATTAAATAGTCGCGGTGCGATAGTAAGCGCGAGAAGTTTAGCGCGCTGAATTCTATCGAGGCGAATTCACGGCAGATAAGCTGCTAATTGTTTTGCCACACGTAGTACGACGATGACAGCAGTGCATATACGTCAAAGAAGGGGATTAGAATTAACTGCAGAATCGCGGGAAGTCCCTCCGCTGTTTTCGAGCTGTGGACGTGTACCGCGGACGAAGGATAACTTATTTATTGCTCGAATCCGTTCGGGCGTACTTTGTGATTTTTTTTTTAATTTCTCTAAGTTATTTAAGTTATTTATTTGAGAAGAGAGAGAGAGAGAGAGCTTAGGAGCGTAGTATTTATTGAAACAAGATACGTAGTTTTATACGACTTGCTTCGCTTTTGGATGAATAATAGTTCGAGGCTGACGAGTCTTGGCAATGGATTTGCGTGTTTTTAAGAAATTAAGACTATCAGCCTATTACTGTTATTCACAAATATGTGACAGTTATGAAATGTAGATAATTGCGTTGCATGCGTTAAGCGACGCGCAGTATTATATACGACAATGCATTTGTTCCTGTCTCTTTAATTTTAAATTATTTATTTATTTATTTAAAAAAAAACTAGGATAAGCAATTTGTTAAATTTTATACAAGTTTCGAGAAATATAAAAGAATTTTAATACATAAACTATTTGATTCTTCTTTTCGCCTTTCCTTTTACTCCTAATAAACATTACATTTAGTTGATATATTTGCCATTATTGAATTTTCGCTAGTACAACAAAAGTCTTTCATAAATTTAGAAATTGACATTTCTTGTAAAAGAAAAAAGATAATATTTTAAAGATTAGCAGATTTTGCTATTTAAAAAAAAACCATTTAGCTTCCTCCTAACTAATGTATCATTCCAATATTATCTCCGAAATTCATTAAAAATAATCGATTTCAACAAAATTAATTTCAAACTATTCTACATT
>JAWWML010000001.1:32658522-32714904 GCA_035047165.1 Ormyrus rosae | reverse complement strand
AGATAGAAAAAGTTGATTTTGAGAAAAACAAGATTAAAGATTCACTCATAAACACTTTTAAGATTTTCTTACTTTAGTTTAAATAAAATAAAAATAAAAATTACTTTTCTTTGTCTAATATTTTTATAAGACTTAATTTAGCGCATGCATTTTTATTCAAGCTTGCGTGAAATCAAGCTTTATACATGGAGTTTCAAAAATTCTGTTTTTTAGGACATTAAATATTCCAATAACAAAATTTATATTTAAATTTTGTGAGCTGTTAATTAAATTCTAAAATGGGCATATGAAAATAAAATAATAATACAAATGAGATAATAATGGAACCATAAATTATTTAGGGGAAAGATAACTGCCAATGACTTGGCAGCGGTTTTTAATTATAGAATTGAGATAATTCAATCGAACAAAGACCATTTTAAAAAGCATACAAAAACCTATAATTTTAGAGAAAAAAAAACTGTTTACCTCTTATGGTTCTTTTGTTATTTTACAAAAACGGGTACTTCTAAAAAAGCTTATAACTCTTAAATTAAATTATCAATTGCTCTGAAAAAAATTTTGGTAATTATATATATATATATATATCCAAAGTCTGTAAAAATTTCAAGCCATTTTGTCAACTAGTTTCTGAGTAAAAAGCTGAAAACTGAAAAAAATGAGTTTTCTATGTCCAACGATTACGGGAATAAAAAGACTTCAATTGACTTCAAATTTTGGAAAAAGATAGAACTTTTTTAAGTTTCGAGCTGTATAGTTATGCAGCTTATGAAACTTATTAGTTCAAAAAATATTAAGGTTTTATTTTATTTTTAAACATTTTTTTAATAGCTGTATCTTGTTAAATAATTGGTCTTTTTCAATGATCGACAGTTAATTTTTTTCGTTTTTTACTAAATTTTCAAAATTAAAAATAATTTTTAAAATTCATGCACTATTTTTTGTTTTATAGCGATTTTAAATTATGCGTGGTATCGTGATTATACAGGGTGTTCAATAAGTTTGGAACCCCCCTCTATTTTCGAGCTCAAACAAAAAAAAGGTTCAGTATTTTCGAAAATAGAAGGGGGTTCCAAACTTTTTGAACACCCTGTATATATCACATAGTACAGTCATAGTTTTATTATTATTAGTATTTTATTATGATTGTTTACATTAGTTTCAGAAATATATTTCAAATAAAATAAACAAAATTACTTTTCTTTGAACTTGACTTTACTTGAAATTTTTATTTAATTTTCTTCAAAACGAAGAGAGTGTCAAAAGGTAACACCAGGTTAAAATCACCTTTTTGCTCTTGTATTGAACATTATATTTTGATACGCCTTGTACAAAGATTGATTTATCACAAGTATTTTTATTTAAGTTTGCGCGAAATCGGGTTTTGCGCATGGAGTTTCCAAAATTCTGTATTCAGGACTTAAATATTCCAATAACAAAATATTTATTTAAATTTTGTTTGCTGCTCATTAAATTATAAAATGGAGATAGAAAAATAAAATAATAATAGAAAAATAAATAATTAATTAAATAAAGAATAGTTTGAAATTATGATTTGAAATTGATTGTTTTTAATGAATCTCAGAGATAATATTGGAACGATCAATTAGTTAGGAGGAAGCTAAGTGCCAATGAATTGGCAGCGGTTTTGTTTATTAAGGTAAGGTAATAATTATATATAAATAAATAACATATTTAATTTATAATCAAAAGAGAAAACTTTATTTTGTTTTAAGTTTGTTTATAAATAAAATATATCCATGTATTATATCCATGTCTTTCGAATATAGTAGAAACCATCTGATAGCATAGTTTTATGTGATATAATGCATGTATGTAATGTGATTGAATAATAAAAAACAGTCATCGTACGTACTTGAACAGAAAAAGCGAGATACAATCACTTTAAAGATTTAAACTTTCAATTTGATCAAGAATGACACTAGACTTGAACATTTACAATATCCATAGGTAATTTAATACCAGTAAATATTCTTTGCAAAAATGTCCAAATCGTTTTTTGTATTTTCGGGGTACTCGCAATCTAAACTAAAAAATACAACTAAAGCTAACTGAATCGCGGTTAAAATAGAATACACTGTGTACAGCTGATCGTTGACAGTTACGTATAGATTGTGAATGTTTGTGACTGATCCAACTATATTTTATTCTTCGTTAATATTTTTCTTCCTTTTCTTCTTTACGTGTTAGAAAAATTCTCCCTTTATTAAAAAAATTTGAAAATTTAGTGGTTTATTTATCATTACTACTCAGTATTCAAACATTTTTTTATTTATTTAAAAACTATCTAATGATTCAAATTTTGTAAACAGAATTTGAAATAACTATTGATAAAAAAACTTTTTTGGATCTCTTTTTTATCAATTCAATCCATTAATTGTTTTATATCAATATTATTTGCAGGATATAAAATCGTTTGTTTTATAGCGTTGACATTAATAAAATTAATCACATTACAACTATTAATGAAAATGTAACTGCTTTATTAAGAGAAACGAATAACATTTTAAATGGCACAAATATTCCAGATAATGTATCAAAACTTCAACAAAATGCTAATTATGCCACTAATAATGTATATAAAAACAATCAAAACTCTTATAACTTATCTGGTAATATTAGAGCTACGAATGAGACGGAGTATGATCATGTGGTTTTAATGCATGCACAAAATGCTATTTTTCAATATCCATAAAGTGAACCGACCTTGCCATCATATTTTCAAAATAATCAGCATTTGCAACGACCCTATGTTTTTAATCAATATGTAGAGAATTAACCTCAAAATATTTGTGTATTACCGTCAAATTTTGAGCCAAGGAAAAGTGTTCAAATCTGGCACATAACTATCTACGAATGCATTCCATACGCCATTAAAACAATTCAATATACCTAGTACTTCTATGAATTAAAGTGGTCTCACGTTAATATTATGTAACAATTCACCGCAATGTACTTTAATCAATCATCAACGCAAAATAACAATCAAATTTTGACCGAATCTACATCAAACCAAGCTGCAAATTCTCGTTTACCGCTTCATTCCAAGAAATGTTTGTTTTTCTTCCAAGCTTAACCCTTTGAAACATGTGTTCTTGAAAGGATTAATTTAGTTTTAAAATTTTATTTAGTTTTGAAATTTATTAATTTTATAGATTCAAATAATAAAGTAAGGAATTATATTGCAACATTATTAGAGAAATACGAATACAGAGGCCAGTTTTTGCATGATGTGTACATTAAAGATCAAGAGATGTTTAAAAAAATCAGAGAAGAAAAATTAGTCTTCTTCATCTACCAAAATATGTATCTCTTGTCATTTAGTTGTGCAAATGAATTATTTGTTCAATTATTTCTTACAGCTGAAATGGTACATGTTTGTACAATTTTTTAATCGATACAAATTTAAATATTTAGATCCTATATAAAAAATAGATATTTGTTTGGTATATTTTTCGTATTATATATAAAAACCGAATCTACGAAAACAGCTGTGAAAACAGCTGTGATATGCGGTCAACTTCACAGCTGATTTCACAGTTGATTTCACAGCTGTTTTCGCAGCTGTTTTTACAGCTGTTTTTTTGTAGCAGGGGTACCACCTCATCAGCCAAATAACTTGCTGCCGTACCAGCCTGAGCCCAGCAAGCCAATAACCTGCTGTGACTGCAGCAGGTTAATAACCTACCACCGCACCAACCCAATAACCTGCCATCGCAGCATAACGACCAGGTGATTAATAATCAGGTATGAAAATTTAAATTTTATCCGAGTAAAGGGTATTCAGTTTTACTAACAAGGAGCACATATGATATTCGGGTGACAGATTCCACCTAAAGTGAGTCATATGTCTCTTTAGCCTGTCGATCACTTACCTGGAGTTTTAGAATGTAACGCTCTCCCATTATCCAGAAATTCTAAATAAGCTGTAAAGTCAAACACGAACCTAGCTATTCTAGACGATCATGCGAAACTCTATTTTGATAGCTGGAATTCCTTGTGTATCCGCTTCCTGCTATCATAAGAAATATATTACAACTAAAGTACATTAAATTTATGCATATTAAGCTTATTTATGCTTAATATTACAGAATTGAGCTCTTTGACGCAACAATTTTATGCTAAAAAATCAACTTTTTAGCATAATACTTGAATATAAATTAATACAACAACAAATAAATATACAAATAACTTCTTCTTAATCTTTCATTCAACATGATGAAATTGATTCCATTTATTACTTTCCAGGTAAATATTAACTCCTGAATCACAAAGTATCATTTTCACAAAATTAATAATTATTTTTTTTTTTTTATTAAAACGAGAATTAGTTTTAAAATCCATCCTATGTGAAAAGGTAAAACTTAATTATTCTTTTCATAAGTTAAATGTATTATCCTTGCTGAACGCTTAAGGAGGTCTTACGCGCAAAATTGTGACTTTTTAAAATAACCAGAAACTAAATTAAATTAATAATATATTCATAAATTATTTTTGTAATAATATATTCAGTTGTTCGCCAAATAATTTATGGCTCCTTTAAACCATTATAATAACAATTTTAAAATAATTTTCAATTAAAAAAATTTTTAAAATTAAAATTTTATTCATTTTGCAGGATTGTGACTACCTCGAATATGAGAAAATGAAAGAAGTAACAAGCAATAATAAATATATACGAGAAGTCTACCGTCGAAAAAATCGATGCAGTAATAATGGTATGCGGGAATTTCAACAATGTTAAAAAAGTATTTATAGTCGTTGATAACCATAAATTGAAAGCACCAACGATATTCGAAGCTTTAAATGTTTATTTTAAACTATTTCACATTATAACAATTAACAAGCCAAATTTAAATAGCCACATAATTCAATTTATAAGGTTTTATATTTTTAAAGAATATTTTAACCCTTACAAGTGTCGAAACTTTTTGTAATAAGTTAAATCAATTTCACTCAAAAAACAATGAGCGAGTGCTTAACTCTTAAAAGAAAAAAAAATAATTCTAGAAGTTTTAATAACATAAAAAGTGCAATATGCCCAATAGGGCCGAATTTTTACTCGTCAGTGGGGGGTGACGATAGACAACTTTTGCCCCAGACGCTATGAGTACCCTCTAAGCCCGGATACATATATCCAGTTGTCTCGACTGGTCTGCTAGCGAGCGCGACAAAACCCGCGCTACGCCATCTAGCGACCAGTCGGGCGGGCACCCAAAGGCGCCTAGCGAGCCCAGGCTCATTCCACTCTTAAGGCCTTCCTCAAATGCTCCCCGAGATCTGCGGGGCCTCTTATTGGCTGATCGCCGAGGCACCCCGGATCGGCAGCGATTTCGTCCTAAGCGCAGGGGCTCCGGATTTCTACGGAAGCGAACTAGGGCGACGAGCACTACAAGGAAAAAGTCGCTCGGCGATTTTAGCTTGAAAAACATATTAAACTTAACTTTTTGATTTATAAATTAGATTTTATTTCGCGCGTGCACCAAATTTTAGTATTTATTATACACGGAACTCTGAATTTGACTTTTGTTATGCATTAGCACGACAAATCGTAAAATTTTAATTCGTGCTCGAATATTTTCTAATTCGTGACACAATAATGAAAGAAATCTTCGATAAATAAACAATATAAGGCATTGTATTCTAACACTTTATACAGTTTTAGTTAATTAATAATTTTATGCAGAAATAGTTTGTAAAAGCTAAAAGTTTAATAAATTTAAAATGTCCAGAAATCTTTTTGTGATCGTATTATTTATCGTAGTTCACAAAACTATTGCACAAAACCAAACAGATTACTGTAAAATTTAATGCGGAAATGTCGACGACCCAAGCTACGTAAAATATGCAGGGCATACAATGTGTGAATTTTCTGTAAGTTTTCTCCATAGTATAAAAAATCTTCATAATTTTAATTAATTTTACAATTATTAGCCTGAGCCTGCAGGAACGTGTAAGGACGTAGCACTGGAATTCGTTGGATTTTCAGAGGAATCGAAGCAGAAGATAGTCGAAACGCACAATAGTGAAAGAAGAAGAAACGTAGCAATTTTTGGTATCTTGGGAAATATTACCGATTCAGTGAGATTTCAATTTATTTATTTTAATTTTCAAATTAAGCTATATATGAACTTTTTTAAATATTACTTTTCGCGGCTCCTTATAAGCAAACCAATGTTTTTTCAGGTTTGGGATGAAGAATTAGCAACAATCGCACAGAGATGGGCAAACCAATGTGTATATTACGCAAATGATCCATGCAGGGATGTTATCGATGAGGATGGTAAGGGCCTTGTTCTTTGTAGTAAAATGCATGTTGCTTATAAATTATTTTTGGCACCTTAAAGTTTATACAACATTATTATTTTAAGAAAAAAATCTTAAAGTTAAATATTTAATTTTTAGGAAACCAAGTGCACGTTGGTTAAAGAATTGACAGTTCTTATTATTATGAGGGACCTGATGTAATTGTTAAAAAATTGTTTACTTTAGGTCGTCCTTCTATGAACCGCTTTGCACTAAATCCGGAGCAGTAAGCTGTCTTTAAAAATATGATATTTAGTATTTTTATATAATTCTATACCCTTAAATTAATTTAATTTTTAGAGCTGACGAGACTTTTTCCATTCTTATTCAATCTACAAGAATCGGTTGCGGCCAAATACAATTCAGAACAAAGAATGCCCGTGGAGAAATCGGTTCTGTACTATTGACCGTCTGCAACTACGCTCCAGTAATAAAAACCAAGTCTAATAATTGAAAATATTTATCAATAATCGTTTAATACAAGTTTAATGACTACACATTACATATGTAATTATCTAGTTCTCTGAAATAAAAAAAAAATTAACCAAAACACTTCCCCGTTTCAAAAGTCAGCAGCAAATTTGAATTTCAGTTACCCATTAGTAGGAACGAACTGACCGGTGCAAGTGTGAAAGCTTGGCGCAGCCAACGTAGTACACGTAGCGCGTGCGAGCCTGCCATAATTTACACGCTAATCCAATAGGTCGATCGTCTGGTCGAGCGACACTGAAGTGCACGGCATCGATTGTTGCCCGATGGCGGGGTTGTGTCTACTGCACGAAAGATATTGAATAAGCCATATTTTTAAGGAGCTACTGCGCGAAGTTACGTAATAAAATGACAGGTTCACCTATGTCAGATCGTCTTTATCTGGTTTATTGTTTTATTTTGCATGTGTATGAGTTGTGCCATGTACCTACTTAGGAAGCTTAGTACACATTTCTGATAAGGGTTAAATATAAGGAAACTATAATTCATTTGCGTTCTCAGAATTGAATTAACTTAATATATTAAGTAACTTGTAAATTATGATATTATTGATCGATTAGATGCACTTCTGATTATAGGTTCTTGCTCTATGTAAACTATATGTCTAATATTGCCTTATTTTTACAGTAAAAAGTACAGCTCACGTTCATTAGCACACTGCCGGTAAATGTAACTTGTAGCAGATAAGGACCGAACCTGCTTAGACATGCTTTGAGAAAAGGTAGACATGCACTTGTCATGTAAACAAGTGAACTCTAATTATATTATTTCAACTCTTCCATTAATATAATGAATCAATCCTAACCATTATTAAAAATTGCACAAATAAGTTTCTTAAATTTAAAAAAAAACTCACACTAACTCTCCTTCTCTATTCCAAATTTCGCGCGATGAAACTGACTCGGCCACTGGAATCATTCAAAACTCGCTCCATCATTCAGCAAACGGTTACCACCGCGCCGGAGCTACCTCGCAGAAAAATGTGACCTCTCCTTTGCCCCGCTCCCGAAAGAGAATTGTTGAAACTCGAGCAACCACCCGGTCCGCTCCATAAACAGGCTCCGCGCGCTCCTTCACGTACTTCCTGACCCGCGCCTCGAGTCATATTCTCGGCGCGAGCAGCGTCGAAGAGTCACCGCGCGGCACTGTGCACTCCGAAGTGCGTCGCGGCGATAAATTAGCCGCGCTCTCGCTATTCTGAGCGCGCGCGGAAAAATGCGGTCCGTTTTGCGCGGCATTCGCACCCGGTATACGAGAGTGGCTTTTGAATTTCGCGATTGCGCTTTTTATCGGGTGATTTTGGTCTTGCTCATTGCCGGGGAGAGTAAATTAGAAAATTAGATGCAGTAATTGGCAAATTTCACGGCGGAGATTTGTGGAACGGCTGCTCGTGCGTTTCTTCGAGTTTTAAGAGTATTTTCTTAATTAATTTTAATTATGAATATTCATGCCCTGAATTTTAAGCATTCGATGTTCGCAATCTATTCACTTGCTTTTATTTACTCTGTATAATGATCATACAGAGTTTCAGTTTTTATCTTATCAATGAAATTACTTACAGGTTTGATACACTCGAAGCAGTGAAATTGTATCTAATAAAATAAAACGAAGGTCGAATGGTTATTGCCAAGTTCGTTGGTTAATATTAATATTAGCAACAGACCGTCTCGATAGTTTTTGCTTTGAAAATTGAGATGGAGAGCCGAAAAAATCCAGGAAGATAAGCGAGAAAACGAAGAAGAAAACTTGCAAGTCCCAGCTGCTGCTTAGAGGTATACGTGTGTGCGAGAATCGAGGGTAGGGCTGGAATCAGTCGCGAACTTCTCAAAAAGCGTGCGTGAAAGAAAGCGAGAGCGCGCAACAAGTCGAAAAGTCGACGAAGGAAAAAACTTTGAGAGAGAAAGCAAAGTTACGCCCTGAGAATTGCGAAGTGAGATAAATTACACGGCGCAGGGGTTTCGCGATTTTCCGCGCGAATTCAGCCTCGGTTGCATCTGATTTTGGTTAAAAATTATTTTTTGAGCGCGGAAACATCGCCTGTAGAAAAGTGGGAAATTAATTCTCTCGAGGGGCAAGATGAAATGTAAATAAAATTAAATTTTGAAAGAAATAAATGGTGCGTTATTGTTATTTTTCACGCTATTTTATAAATCATGTGCATGAGTAATAAGCTTTATAAATTAATATACTTTGCCGTATCTAACTGCTTTTACTTATGCACGCACACACTTATCTGAATGCTATATTAATTCCTTGATCTAAATTATAGCTGCGTTACAATTTAAAGAAAAAAAAATTCTAGAAAGTTAATTAATTAAAAATTTTCGAGCAACTGTTACAAGTTAAATGGCAGTGATTCTTAAAAATAGAAATTAGCACTTTCCGTTTTTAAAAAAAAGGAACATCAAAGTCCGCGCAAGTAATTAACAATTTATAATTCGAACCCCGCAAAGGTCCTCCTTACCGGCGCGCCTCGTACAAGAGGCAACCTGCGCGCACGCTTCGCGCCCCCACCTCCTCGGCGCCTCTTCCCTGCCCGACAGCGGCGGCGGCAGCAGCAGCAGCAGCAACCGTCGGAAGAGGTGCTTTCGTGCAGGCGCGCTGTATAAAACCAGTGAAAGCGCCTGCCGGCCCTCCAGACTGGCGCAGCACAGTCTGTCAGCGACAGCAGCCACGACTACACGCGTTCTCCGCTCCGTTCTTTCTCACTGCTCCCATAAACCAGCTATATATATATATACACATACAGCCGGCAAACGAGTTTGCGTTCGCGCGTGCAGTTCTCGTGATTCGTTTTTTTTTTCTCTTTTTTTCTGTTTGGTTCTGAACGAGAAAATCCAGTGCGATCATGAAGATGCTGCTGGTGCAGTTGGTGGCCCTTGCCTTAGTTTTTGGAAATCGAGTGTCCGGTTATCCGCAGGATCGACTCATGCCAGGTGAGTCCTCGACGAATTGTTTATCGATCATTGGTTTTATTGGTTCGAGTTTGTGCGCGATGTTTCTCTTTTTCGAGGTGATTGATTGCTTGTGATTTTGTCGTTTATCGGCTGCGGTGAGTTTTAAACCTCTTGCTTTTCGGTATTGTGGGAGCTGCGCTGCAGTAATCGACGATCCTTGGGAGGGATCCTTGAAATTTTTTCAGTTTTTTTTAAGCGGTTCGCTCCTTGTCTCAACATTTTTTTGGGAGAACAGTAATTTTTTAAAATCGCCGGAGGGAAAAAAAATTACGTTTCAGTGAAGAAAAAATTAATTTCAGTGGTTAGTAAGTGGTAAAGTAAGTTTAATTGCGTTTTGTTATTAATCTTATTCGAAAATCAAAAATTGTTTATCTACTCGAAATTTTCCCACGTGTTGTCAGTACAAAATTGCTTTAATTCTTAAGTCGATTAATTTCCAGTACAAAAATCTTTACCGCGCATAATTGTTGAATAAGAACATGTGGAAATCAGCACTTTTATAAAGCTGTAATTTGAACTCGATAAAAGCCTTATCTCGATATTATTGAAGATTTCACGCATCTCAAGTGTCTGCTTCGTTGCACTATAAATTACAATTACTCGGTCTTCGAGAAAAAAGATCTCAAAACTAGTTATGGACGAACAAAGTCTGGAGCTCCGAGTTTGTAATTATAAAGTTTATCTCTTGTGTAGCCTATACCATCATTAAAATCATTAATACATCCAATTTGTCGTAAGTGCAATGAAAAGTTATTATAATCGAGCATCGTGCATTGGATTCACGGCATGCTAATGGGTTATTCTCATATAATCCGTTAAAAAATTTAAAATGTAACAGACTCTTTAAATAACATAGAATTATAATTGATCACCTGCGGTTTAAAAAAAAAGTTGAAAAAGTAATTACTGAAGCATCTATTAAAATGAAAGCTATAGCTCTAAAATTATTGTTCTAAAGCAACTAACCTACTATTATTAGATACACCTATTTTATTTCTATTTTATTCAAGCAGTTTTTATGGATAAAGTAACTGAAAATTATTATGGATTACATTATTAATTTTATAAAAAAAAAGTATTACGTTGATAATTATTTATTGCAGAATTTTACTTTTCATTTTTATTGTAACAATTAACGCAGATAATTTTTAATTTTATTATCACTAAATCATTTCCTCCATACCATAAACAATCAAGTCTTGAAATAAAAAAAAATCTAGATTTTTCTCGCCGATGCTCAATTCTTTTCGAATCAAGTTAATTATTTCGAAAGAAATAACAAAGCCCCGCCGCAGACAATTTCAATTTTTCGAAAACTATAAATAAGCGATTAAACCCCGAGTTCTTATCTAAGAAAAACGTCAATCAAAATAAACCACTATAAAAGTGTACGCTCCGCTTGACGGCAGAAAATCGAGTTTCGTCAAAATAGACCGCCGAAATCGTCGAAAAAGAAAATTCCCATTATGCTCCGATCCTCGATTCTCCGCTCGCAACGCGATGACATAAAGTTCACGGCTGCGCGGCTTGCACAACGCGCTCACAGCCGACGTACAGCGGGCTTATCGACGATCGGACGCGCTCACAATAATAAGATGCAATGGAAAAGGCGGGGGGGACTCCTCGTGCCGAGCCGTTCCCTAAATGTAACGAAGGCTCCACACCTCTCGGTTCTCTTTGGAGAACGGTTGCGAGATTGAAAGAAATTTTAACGGATCCGCCATCCATGACTAGTTGAAATTTGAAAAAGTGTCTTATTTTAGTTTTACAGTAAATTACTGTGGCGACAGAAGAAAATGTAAGGTTCGCTCGTCGAATGAAATATTTGATAAAAGATCTGTACTTTTTACGGTTTTACATAGTTGAGTACTTAAACATATTAGATTTTTGTACAAAATGTTTAATGCTTGATAATTTCAAGTGCAACACACTGGTATATCAGTTCGTTTAAAAATACAAAATTAATTGCTTAAAGTCGGAAATCATTTACAATTATACAGGCATAAATAAAAAGTTAAATTATATTTGCTCCAATAATTATACTGGACTAGTAGAAAGTTTATAGAAAATATAGCGTGTTTTGAAAATTTTAAAATGTTTTCATTAATTTGACTAATAAGAAATTTTAATTTTGATAATATATTTTGAGCAATCAATACTTGCTAATTTTATCACTTAGACTTAACGTCATACTATGCTAAGCGCCAATTAAAAGCAAAAGTAAATCACATTGAAAACGATATTTTCTTATCGCAAAAAGTATTTTCCATGTGTCCGACGTGCGTTTGAAAAATTAATCATAATTAATCCACGATAATGACCGAGAGTAAACGCCATTCAATGAAAGCACGTAAATTGTGTACAATATTTTGAAACGCGACACATTTCAAGCGACACTGACAAATCGATAGCATCGAACAAATCGCTCCTCGAAAACACGCGCAAAAAACATCCGCGCGCGAAACTCGCCGAAAAAAAAAACGCCAAAGCGATTAGAAAACGAAGCCGATTTACTCGCGGAGATATACGCGTTTTATTCACCTTGGTCGCAGCTGCTCTCTCGGTGTGTCACGCAGAATCGTCGTGTGTGTCGCGCCGCGTTCACGCGGAAACACCTTCATTCGGCGCGAAAGTAGTCCACTTTCTTCTCGGCGCACGAAGTTCTTGCTCTCGCAGATGCTGCCGCTGATAAAGTTCCTCTTTTTTTTCGCTCTCTCTCTCTCTCTCTCCCAGCGAGAGTGAAGCATCTCGTCTCGACAATTAAGAGGATTTTTCCGCAGCGGACACGCCGAGAAAATAGGCCGCGCAAGTCCGCCGTCCAATTACGAATCCGATTTATCACTTCGGGTGATAACAGTCGGAAGAAAGTTCGAGGTATATGAAAGTGCCACATCTCGTTTTCGAGCGGCGCGAGCGTTTAACGATTTTGTGGAAAGGCGCAAGTCGTCGGCTCGAGGTATTAGAAAATATTTATACAGGCAATATACATCGAACAAATTAAGGCGCCGATAAATATTTGCGCTCGCCGGTTTAACGAATATCTTAATTAATGGCGGTTTTTCTTTAGAAAATGAAGCGGAAAAATATGTATATTTTTTTTTAATGGCACCGTAAACGCAAGCGGATGTGAAGCGTAATGGCAGCTAAAGTCGTTCGGTGGCTCTGCTAACACACAAATAGGCACTTTCAAGTTTACGTTCAAAGCGAATGCAATTATTAAATTAGATCATTATTCGAAAAAAAATGGCCTTTTACGCTGCTATTTGCATGATTAGGAAATTTTAAAAGCAACGCGGTGATAGTCCTTTTCACCCATAATTTTTAAACTTTACTGGACGCTTTACTGTCTTGCATTACTTACATAAATGCACATCTCTAATTGTCTAAAAATTTCAGTTTCAAAATGCCTTTATCTCCTTGGGAACTCGGGCTGCATCAGAGACACACAATATTGCTTGCATCTTTGATACGGAATAAAAGAGTTACGTAAAACTTTCAAACTTCGGTATCCAGATTATATCATAAATTGTGCCGTTCTACATTTATAAATACTCTATCACTTATTAATGGCATTTTTCACGCTCCGAAATACGTTCCGACATTGTAAATTTCACCATTGCATGCATTCGTACTAATAATTCCTGTCATTATGCAGAGCCTGAACTCATCCATTTTTTTCTTCCACAGACATTAACGCTTATCTTGATATTTCACATTACCTAAAAGCAAGCTGTGCTCAAACAAAGCTAAAAGGCGGTTCACAAAAATATACGCTGACTATACTTTCATGACTTTCTTCAATTGATTTAAATATAATCCTATCAGATGGATCTGGTAAATCCTTCGAAAACCTACGCACGATTACATTAAAGCAAAGCAATTTTCTTCAGTTAACTAGTACGACGATGATCTAAAATCTAATTCACTTTCAATAGTCCCTCGCAATCAAAATATTTATCAAATTTCAACCAATTTATTATCTTCGTTAAATTTTTCTTTATCAAGAAATCACCAGTGCAGGAAATTATTTCGCTCTTTATATCAAAACCCGTACTAATTAGCGATACTATCAGGACAATAATTTCGCTTTCTATTTGCCGATCTGCTACCTCTAATAAAAAGCCTACCCAACAACTGCCTACAACAACAAACGCAGCAGAAACGCGAAACAAGAAAAATCCTCAACCCACATTCCCGAAAGCATTGCACATCTACATGGGATGGCGCTCGGTTCGCGTCGCGAAATAACGAGTACCGAGGTCATAACTCTCAGCTTCATCTAGCGCAATCATTTTCTTTTTTTCCCGCGCGCGCGCGACCAAGCAAAAAGAGCGAAAAAATAAGCCGCGCGACACGAATGGTGCCAATTTCTCATTAAGACGCCGAGAGCCGCGATATAACGAGGTGGCGGCGGCGGCGGCGGCGGCGGCGTCTAATTGGTCCTGCGAGAGGAGCAATCGAACGTCGAAGGTTAATCCGTTAAAAAAAGCGAGCGGAACGAAGCGTCGCGCCGTGAATTCATAATCGCGGGACTGCATTCACCTCGGGGAACCCTCTCTGCTTGCGCTTGGCTTGTGGGATTTTGCTGGGGATTACGTTGCTTATTGTTTGATTAACCGAGCATTTCTCACGTTTACCGTTTTAGAAACAAAGCATTTTTAGTGAGTAATTAAATTCAATTTTGATGATACGAGCGGCAAACCAAGTGTGTCGTAGTTCGATGGTAAATTTCTATTATTTTATTGCACTTATATGGATAAACGTTACTATGTATTCGTTTCTGCTTAGCAGTAAAAGTCTGCAAACGAGCAATTTTTTTATTTACAGTCCGTTAAAATTAATTAACGCCCCGATACCTTGAACCATTTTCCGAAAGTATTTCCAAACGTTGTACATATTTTCGCCGGTGCTAATTGTAGATGTTCGATATGTCATGTATACTAATTAAAAGAAATAATCCCGTATTGGAAAAAAAACGTGAAAGGTTTTTCGCCGTCGGAGCGGTCGCACCTAAAGCACACGCGGAGCCAATAATCAGACCGACTCGCGGGAGCTAATTTATAACCTGGGCTATACCGCAGCCTACCATCACACTTCTGCCCGCTGATTTTTTTTTCTGAATCCTGGCGCAAGAAAAGGCTTTGATTAACCGCGCGGCCCTTTTATTGAGCTATCAGGCGACAGCTGCGCAGGCGGTTAATCGGCGCTCTCGATCGATCTCTCTCACTCTCTCACTCGTGCGAAATTCGCCGTGCGAAGAATTCGCGCGATTCGACAGAAACGTACGTGGAAAATTGTTGCGCGCCGGATAATTGCCGCGCGGTGCGCAGCAGCGGCAGCGGTAGCGGATCGAGAAAAGGGTGTATCCGTATAATTGGAGCCTTATCCCCGGCAAATCTCAGCTAATCGCTCCTTTCGCGCATAACGTATAAGGGCGAGATGTCGGATGGTGTCGTGCGCTGTTTTTATGTAAGTTCGGCTATTGTTCGAGCCTCGGAAATCGATGCCTTGCATAAGGCAGATTTCTTAATCCGAGCGGCATCGGCTGCATGTGGCTCTTTTCGATATTGCTCGTGGTTTGCTGATGCTGTTATAAATGAACGGCGCTCGATCGAATATCTGTCGATCTCGCCGGGGCGAGTTCCTATCCTGTACGTAAGGTTTACACGAGGAAAATGAAATGTAGATTTTGAGCTGGATATACGCCGAACGCGGGGGGATTGAATGACAAGTTCTGGCGAGTTTCGTTGGTTTCGAAGGTACGTTTTCATCGATATCGGTGAAGCTTATGAGCCGAGTAAATAAAAATCGGTAAATTAATGTTCGCGAGATACCAGGCATGCGAATCACGTCGATGAGAATGGAAAAATTTCTTAGACCGCGATTGTATCGATGCGGTTGGTGATTAGTTTTACCTTTATCAATGTGTTTCCAGTTGGTAATTAAATTATTAATCAAACAAAATTTATTATCTCGCTTACTTTAATTGCTATTTTTCAATTGCTGATAATAGAGAATGATAAGTTCAGAAGAAATATTTATTTCACCTCGACGCTGGTTACCGCGTTATCGATGCGTTTTCAAGAATATTGGATATTCCGCACAACGGCGTAGTCCCGCATTTCGTTTTCTTTGACAAAACTTTGCTCAAAAGTACGAAATTCTTATCATAAATCATGCTAGAATTTACAGCGGTGACGAAACCCCAGCGATATTTCGAAATAATCTAACGAGAAAACCGCGCGCAGTACACCTCTGGGAAACGCGTGCACATATCTGTACTTCGCGTTCAATACAAATCGCGGATAATACATATTTCGCGGTGAATAACGAAATCGGGCAAATCGGCTACGAGTCGGCTTGTATCTGATCCTCCGAAAAATCCAATTAGTCCTTTATCATCCAGTGACAATACGTATACTTCGCATTCGACTCGCGTTTTCGTAGATTCTCGTGCGCGCGGATACATCGAAAGAAAGCAGCGCAGATCATAAACAGGACTCCGGTATCGCTGAATTCCACCGCGTTCCGCGATCTCCATAGAACTCGGAGGGGGTTTCCTTGCGCGCTGATCGTCGGATAGCTCGTGAATGCCTGCGTTTATGGGTTTATAAATGTCGAAACAGCGTCGCCGCATATAACGTTTGGCTGCGAGCGACCGCCTGGAAATTGAGATAGGACTGCTGGATATTGCCGAAAAATTGCCGGTTTTGATCTGATTGGAAAATTTAAGTGCTAGGCTGCGTACGGAGGAGTTTCTGCTTTTTGCTTTTAGCCGGGAGATAAATGGCGGCTGCTTGTTTTAGAAGCCGAGCGGAATGCCCGTAACAATCGCCGTAACGATTTACAATTACTGTCAGTATTTCATAATAAATCATGCACGTATATATACAGGTTTTGAAGTAAAGGATATAAATGAATGCGTACACAATAAGAGTAACGAAAACTGCATTATTTTTCACTGCGATACTGGAGTTCTCAAATGCAAGATAAAGAGTACAGCGTGCTAATTTACCCAACATCCGACCGCAGTTTAACAAACTATAGAAAATGAAGTCCAGATAAATTAATAGCGATTAAATTATTTACACATATATTTTTCAACGCCCGTCAACTTTCCGCTCGGCGAGAAGTCACCCGGCGCGCATCGCTTAGCCCGGCGTCGAGCTCACTGGCAGTCTTGGCGCTACCAGAAGCCGGTTCCAGAGGCGCGTCGAGCTGTCAATTAGTCAACTCGCTCATCCTCCGCCTTTTCTCGCGTCTCCGCGCCGGTCGCGAGCGGCGCGTCTCCCGCTGACATTGACATTCGCAGCTGGTTTTTAACAGCGGATTTTTATTATCCCAATAAGCGAGACGGTTAATTAGATCTTCTATAATTAAAGGCATGTCGTAATCAATCAGGGTTCGAGTATCAAGTGGTTTATTAAATTAATTACGGCGCCAGTTTCGATTTGAGTCCGGAAAATAAAATTATTATGCAAAGTTCGGAGAAAACAAAAATTTAATTTTGAAGCTTATGTAAATATCATTAGCAGCGTTTAATCGCCGATTTTTAACCGTCTCCCGGCCTGCCAAATCCATCGTGATTTCGTTTGAAATCCGTTTCTAAAATTCGCCCGGCTTTTCAATAAACCAGTCGGGCTCGTAAAAGCCCTCGTATATTCGAAGCTTTACATCTCTAATTAATTCATTAGACGCCGCGATCAACGTCCCGAGATAAACTAATTCGGTTTTATACCATCTGGAAATTGAAATCCAACCCGCGCCGCGGCGGTGTAATGTTCAATTATATAATCCCCGGTGCCCGCACGAAATAATCCACCCCAGATCGCCAGGAGCCATTAGCGCATGCATTTCCGCGTGTCCGATTGACATCATCTAGGAAACGCCGGGCGGGTGACAACTGTCGCATTAGGAGTCGCGCAAATTGAAATGTCGCGCGCGCCTAAAAGCCTTTTTATGCAACGGGGCTCAGGGCGACAATTTTGACGCCTGCTGCATTTGTCGCGAAAAAAAGTGTTCCGCGAACATTAATCTTCGCCGCGCGAGATACGCGTCAAAAAGCTGTCGCGATTCGCGGATGCCATTGACATTGATTGGTCCGAGGCAGGACTAAAAATCTATCGGCGCGACGGGCTCCTTTGATACGCGTCAATTAAGCTTCCCCCCTCTCCCTCTCGTTTCTCGGCGTAATTGTGAGCCGCTCGAGCGTGAGAATTTCAAGGTGTGTACGTGCGCCGCATGTATATACGTACGGAGCGTTGCTCGCCGGTCGCCGAGGGGTGTTTGTCGGATTTTCTTTTGGAAAACGCGAGATTTTCCGCGAAATTCGCGAGGAGTTTGTGCAATTTCGACTTTCGTTAAGAGAGAAAGTATATTCGCGCGGGTGCTGCAACTTAAATGAAGCAATTCGTTCGTTATTAGAGAGATTGTTACGGTTATTAATTATGATTATTCGGGAGACCGTCTACGCAAGATATCGCTAATTAATTCGTGCGTGTCCATTCTTGCAAAAATATTTTTATAACGGTGTTTTTAATCTTGAAAATGTCGATGTTCTCAGTTTTTATGAACCGAAGTGTGTGTACCTCTTATTAGATCACGTCAAACCTCCTGCATCTGGTACCATAAAATATTTTAATTGAATAATATGAAAGTCAAAATGGGTGTTAAAAATTCAGGCTTTAAATGCATACAGAACTACAAATTTTATTATCTATTAAAATCGTTATTGGAAAACTTTCTCCGGCGCATATAGATTGAATGTTAAAAAATTATTTTTTTAGGCTTCATTGAGAAACAAAAAGGGTTTCTGTTAATGAAAAGTAGGACGTTGTAATGTAGAATTAGATTATATTTTTAGAATTAGATATTTAATTTCACTTTCAAACCTGATCAGCCAAAACACAAAGAAAATGCAGATAAAAAACAAATAGACCTGCGCAGGTTTAGGTACAAGATGTTTGAAAACCTATCCTTCTTCAATTAAAAATAAGATAAGATTTTAATCCGAATGCAGTTTCACGAACAATAAAATTAAACGACAGATTTGAAAAAGTCGTCAATTACTTTATAATTAGTAACGCTTTCACTAATTATTAACATTAGTCACGAGCGATAAAACAAAAGCAGCCATAAATCGAAAAGAATCCCAAAGATTTCAATTAAAAAGCACCCACCCACCAGAGGCGTTTAATCACAGCCTCTCTCACGAAACTCGCGCGCGATCATTACCGGCCTAAGCGCTTCGCGGCTCGCTCGGGAGAGAGAACGTACCCGCACCGCTCGGTCTTGAGAAACCGTCATTGACACTGATACGCTTCTCTCGCGACGGGCGAATCAATAATCATCGCTTTTTGCCGGTGCCGGGGCTTTTGATCAACGCACAATCTCGCGTTCTATTTTCAGCGCGCCGCAGCAACAAAGAGCGCCAAGCGCCCGGGAATTTACGCACGTCTGATTTATGGTGCAATGAGCATAATGAGATTTTGCAGCGGCGCGCCGGGTTCGAGAGACGAAGGTGAGCGCGAAGAGACGGGCGCGAACGATTTTCGCGGGAAAACTCGAGCGGGAAGCGATGATGATTTATCCTGAAGGTTTGATGACTTTGTCGGGATAAGGCGAGAGTTTCTCTTTTCTGCAGTGCTGCGTAACTGAATTATTTGGTAACGAAAAAAGAATGCTTTGTGGTTTTAAGACCTTTTTTGGAAGGCGGTGCGTATTCTTCGAGAAAGATTAGAAAGTTGCCAACAATTTTCAGTAAATAAATATTGGAATTTAAAAAGTATTTGTAACAAGTAATTATTATTTTACGTATTGGATGGATGGAGTTAAGTTGGATTGTTATGTGACCCCTTGGAATGTGTTTATTGATTTATAAATTTAAGTAAAATTGTAAACGAGTAGGAAGTTGCACCGAAAATATTTAATATTTATTAAACTTAATATATGTATGTTGAGTAATATATAATTAAAAGGTGAAAATGTTTTTCCGTGTACTACATGTATTTCAGGACTATTTACTGGAAAAGTGTATAAAAAGAAATAAACACAAATGTGATTTGGGTATGAAACTTTTAAAAAGAAAGTACTTCTGATACTGAGCGCTTTCACTTGTTCAATCGAAAATTGTTGGCTTTAACAGCTAATACGAACAAATCTAAAATCAACCTATTTTATTAAAAAAAATACAGATAGTGCAGTTTAGGTCAAAATTTAATTTAACGCGTGAACTTGCACTATACTTGAAATTTGTTGTATTTTAGCTTAACATTTAATATTAGGCTACAAAAAGGGATTAAATTACTTTGGTAATCAATAAGCAAGTATTAAAATAGCACAATGTAAAATACTTTGAAAGAACTTATATTTATATTGGACTATAAAAAATGTTTCAATATCTTTGTGCGACCATCTATGAAAAAATCTTTTTAGACAGTTTATGGTACGATTAATGACGACCAGAATGATTTGCATATCAATGCTGTTGACGTTTTACACTTCAATGAATATCCTTTATGATACAGGTATTGTGACTATTCTATATTAAACGAGCGCAAAAAAATGCCTATCGATACGTACATGAAATTAAATTTTGATGTTTTTGATAATCAAAACACAGGTTATGAATGTTACAACGTTACTAGCCCCAGTAAATTAAATTTGAAGCAATTTTATCGAACTAATTAACCACGACCATACTATGATAATAAATTTCGTCAACTTTAAAAATATAATAATTTACGACAATCTAATCACACCTCGGAAAATATTTAAACGCTGTAAAACATTTACATTACTTTTAAAAACTTTCCAACTATATAATCCGGACGTTATATTCCATTAGCACCTGCGCTCAACGAACCAGAATTTCCTCTCAACCCAAACGATTCGCGCAAAGTACAAATCCGCACCACTTTAACATAACGCCTCGAGCTCACTTTCGTCTGCCTCTAAATCACCTTACATGCCCAGAAACGTAACCAGCGGGTTAAAGGGTATTCACCGGTAAAAAAAAAAGAATGCCAGTCGATCGTGACGCGCGGAGGTGCGGCAGCCCGGCATCGCTCAGTTCGAGTTTCAGCGCGCGAATTCGATTAACGACTCGTCCGGTGCGTGCATAAAGCACCGGCGATGGTGTACGCCGAGGCTTACGTGCGGCCAATTATGCAAGACGATCGGCAGGCGCGGGATCCTAAGTGCACGTCATTACGTGCACAAGGTACTCTTTGTTCGGTGGGTTCACACTTTTTCGCGACTGCAGCCCTTACGGCGAACTCGCCGTTTGCCGGCCGCGGTGAAAGTTTAGTTATAGTTCGAGTAGTTGAAGAATGCGCGGCTTTTAATGTGCACTTTTTGCGGATAAATTGTTGCATGAACTATGTACGCTTTATAGGAACGGTAGCAGTGGATGCTTGAGGTGCGAAAGAAGGCGAGGCGAAAAATTCGGGATCTTAATTCTTGGGTATTTTTCAATTCATTCTTTCGTCGAAGATCGAGGTGAATATTCTTTCAACTTACTGACTCTATTGTCCAAAGATACAAGTTTACAATGGTAAATGCATCGTCATAAATTCCGAACAGTATTACTTCGGAAAGAAAGATTTGATAACTGCATTAATCTTGTTATTGTAACTTGTCTATATATCTCGGGTTACGGGGGCCAGATTTTTTAGGCCGACCTTAGAATGCACGTCACACGTACGTGTCCGTCACAGTGAAAGTTTAATAATGCGAGTCATTACCAGTCTAGAGAATTTCATTTTTTACGATTGTAAAATGGTGTGCGCCGTAATAGATTATTATGTCTGTGTGGTAGTTCAGGATTTCGTGTGAAGATAGTAAATCTTCGATTGCATTGAGAGGAGCGTTGAATAATACCTTTCTTTCTCGATGGTGTAATTGAATTGTCATAATTCTCTGAATAAATAAGGATATGTAATTGTGGTATAACGCACCTTGGATAACAAGCAGCTGATGACATTACTCACTGCTCAAGCAATACTTAATTGGGCAATGAAATTTTAGCGCCCAATAAATTCAATTATCGAGATTACACTCCCTAAGATTGTCGCTTCGCCGTATCTATACAGAAAAACGCACAATAAATGATGCGGATATTTTTCTACCGCGTTTAATTTTATTGCAAAACCGACTGCTTTGTACATTTAATTGTTAAAAGGCAGATTTTCAAAAGAGAACGTTCAGCTTAAAAATGCCCATTAAAGCTCGGCTCCGTAACAAAACTAAACATCCAGCCGGGCAATATCCGAGCGGCAAGGAATTAAACGCACGCATATACAGGTGCGTATTATGCACAAATCATTAACGAAATGGCCTGCTTAAACGACGGCTGTCTGCGCGGCTAGCGGTTTTGCCCCTTTTTCCGCGCGCGCGCGCGCGCCGCTCTAAAATTCGCATAACTCACGGCGTCGAGTCATAAATCTATCAAGTCCCCCCTCCCCTCCCCGATCTTATGACTACTTTGTTCTCCGACTCTTTGCATTCCTTGACCTCGCCTAAATTAGGCCCAATTAAGAAAACGAAATTACGAGTACGCCGAAAAAATCGGCGGGCTTTCAGCGCGGACGGCAAAAATCCGCCGGGGCACGTACAAGCATCATATGCATTATTCACAAATCATTATGGAAACGGTCCACTAAACGACTACCGCGTGGTTTTTTTTTTTGTTTTTCGTTCGTCAAGTCGTGTCCCGAGTGGACTACTCCGAAGTCCGCCCGGCGCTGTACGGTCGAATCATAAATCCATCATACTTCGATGTCATAACAAGCGTATTGAGTTTTTGTCTGCCGTGTACAACGTGATCTTACAAGTAGCTTTAAAGTAGATAGCAAATTGTCAATAATAATGTGCCGCCAGGCTCGTGTTTGAAATTTTTAAGATGGTTTTAAAAGTTATTGTAAAGACGAAGATAAAACAGTATGGTTTCCGAAAATAACTAATTGTTAATCAACACCTTCCAATGTAATATTAAAGGGCAATCCACAGTGTATTACTTAAATTATATGAATAATTATTTTTTTGTTTCTGATTTAACAATCAGTTTATGATACCTATATAAATTGATTAAAAACGTTTCATTTAATTTTATTTTCATGGGAAACAATATTTCAGTATTGGATGCCTTTCATCAAAAAAATATTAATTACAGTCGTAAACGATCCCCTTTAAAAAGTACTCCAGCGGAAGTTGGAAACTTCCAATTTCACATTTTATTCCCATCGGAGAAATAAATCTCGAGAAAAGCCACTCGAAGCAGCTGTTAAAAAATCAGCTCCTTTAAACGACCTCGCCATTTTCTTTTCCTGTCCCCTCCCCCTCCGGGCCCCAATAACGGGCTAAAAATCGGCCGTAACGCGTGCTCCCGAATCGTAAATCCATCATAAAAAGCGTTCGCGCGCTGCGCGAGATCCATATTTATGAAGCGGCGCGAAAACCCGGCACACGCCTGGTAGACGAGCGTGTTGCGTCAATGCCGCGAGGCAATAAACAGTTCCTTATCCTGATGTTCCTTCGTTTCCTCGTGCTCGCCGACTCGAAAACGGGGGCCTCTTTGCACACTCGGCACTGAGGGGATTATTTAGAAGATTGTTTATGGGGGGAGCCGCTCGTGATGGGAGAAATTTTTAAGCGCCGTTCCAGGCTTGCGGTCGTGTGTTTAGTGCATAATTGAAGGGAAATCGAAAGGAAAAATATTTACTTCCCGATCAAGAGTTTATTATTTCGGAAAGAAGTTCGTCGTGGGAATGAACGTTTGTGCTTCGAGTGTGTCACTGTAAATGTATTCTCGATTGGGAAGTGCTGCACGGTTGCGGCGAGTTTTCACTGATAGAGAACCTGCCTGAATAAATCAGGAGATTCTCCGCGGGTGGCATCTCGTAGGAACCTGATTGAGAACTAGGTTTTACGCGACTTCTGGTGCAGCTTTTAGATAAATTCTTACGCAACGAAGTCGGAAAACTACATTTAATTAGAGGGGAACTATATTGTTTTATGTCACGCGTAAGGCGAATTTGGTGTGAAAGCTTTTAAATTATAATGTTTTACCTTTAATTACTTAATTAATTAAAGGACTAGTAATTAGTTAAATTGTTACGAAAGTACGCCTTTACTCGTAAAACTTTTCCTTTATTTCCACTTGTCGCGTAATTCGGTGACTTTTATCGCTTTCGGCAGTCGTCGAACAGAAGCAGGGTAGCACGTGAAATCTATTACATTCACACGCCTCAACGGGCCCAGAATCCAGAATCTAAAACTTCCATTAAGTTCACATCGAGCGAAAGAATGTATTCATTAGACGAACGTCAAGCTGCGCGGCTTTTCCCGTTTTTCGGCCCCAAGAGTCCCAACTATAACGGCCGGCGACGCCGGCATATTGTAACTTTATCTGCCGAAAGAAACTGAGGTAAAAAGGTGCGCTCGGAAACATGTTAATGCCATCGAGCGAGTTTCGGCCCCGCGAGAAAGGACCGGGGGGGCCCCGCGGTTTTAGCCCAACCCAATTCCACCGGCAATTAACATTGTCCGGTTCTCTCTCCGCGCGCATTGATTTATCGTGCCTTTTAGGGTGTTTCCCCTGGATATACGTCGGGCCGCGGGACTCACTTCTTTCTCGCGAGAGAGGCATTTCAGGCGCGCCGCCGGTCCAATTATTCCGCCTGTCCGCGGGCGTTTTCTTTATATTCTTTCCGCGTCTGCGCCGCGGCTGGTATATATTCGCTTTTCCAGACCCCGATTCCCCGTAGGATATCCCCGGCGTTTCCGCGTTTTTTCTTCGCAATTAATTAGGCCGGGCAATGAGTTCATTAGGGTCGGCATGGAAATGGCCGTTTGCACAATTCGGAAAAACTACGTAATTGAGCGCGAGAGAGAGAGAGAGAGCGAGAAGTTGCTTTAGCCGCGCGCGCGGCTCTGACAAAGTATTTCACTGTGGACTTTGCCGCGGCAATTTCGTGTATCGCGCTTTACGCGTTTCTGTAATTTAAAGCGGCTCCTGAAACCGGCCGCTTTTGGGCGCTTTAAGCAACATTTTTCGAAATACCTTCAAGGTATATAGCGTTTTAAGTTTGGGGAAAAAAACTTGATTGATCATTATCGTCGGACGACTATTAATTTGCGATAAGATAAAACTCGGGTAAATTGGTTACAATCGGCTTCGGGTAAGGAAAACCGGGGAAATGGTAGGCTGGAAAACACGTTGCATTGTTCGAAAACGATCGTATATCAGAACTGTTTGTCAAGATAACATTTTTTTAATCAACGATACTTTATGCGTATCGACACTTTGCGTTTCCGCATTTCTACATTAATTAACCCGACACGATTGTCTGGTATTGAATGAATTCACTGAGCAGCTTCGTTTTCGAAAAGAAATATTTTATCTTCTAGATTTACAACCGGATGTTTGTATTATATACTGCATCTTTTTTCCAATGCGCTCGAGTTTGCGCAATCCGAAAATTTATGAAAACTGTCTCGCGATTTATTTCCCTCTATTTGGCATACATTATAAAATGCTCCGTAATTGACCGACTGGAACATTGACTTGGACTAAAAAAAAGTTTTTAATACCCTTTCTACGGCGGCTAGATATTCGTTTGTTATGCAATTCGAAAAACTATGCAAGCGCATTTTGATCTCGAGTAATGTTTCGAAAATCAATAACACGAGACTTCATTAAAGCCGATCACCTCATTATGCTCGTTAGATTTTTATATTTGCGACGCTAAAGTCGCATACCTCGTATATTACAAACGATCTCCTGCGGTTTTTTGTTCTTAATGGCGTTGTGTAGGATAAGTGTCGCAAGTACGTGTGACACCTAAGTACTCAAGCTTGGATCATTCATTAATTTTAATTTTGTTTACGTGCAAAAGTTTTTTATTAAACAATAGATAAAAAAGAGCAAGTGTTACATAAACTATTACAAAACTAAAAGGATATATGCACCCAGAAAAACAGTCCTCTTATACGGAAATTATTTTCCTCTGAATTCAATATGCTCATTATAAATAGGTTTTTCCTTTCAGATCAAATAAAATCTTTTTGAATCGAAAAATCATAGTTTTTATGAGCAGAGGAGAATCCTCTCGTAATGAAACCTCTTGCGTACAAGAGGATTTAAACTAGTCAAAAAAGGACTGCTTCCTCGCTATGCAATCCTTTCGTCGAGAATGTAATTTTCATTGGTTACAAAAAAAGCACATTTTCGATTCTATTCCCCGGTAATAGAATCTTTTTTCTCCTTGGCGAAAAAAGACCCCGGTATAAACTCAGACTTTGGCGGGATTTATCCGGGTGATTTACAAAAGTTTTTTTTTTCCCCGAAAGGGAAAAAAAACTTTCTCAAGAGAGCATCGGTAAACCCCGCCTTCAACAAGGGGGAGGGGGCGAAGCTCAAATAATATTTTTATCGAAAATTTTTAAATTGGAAAAGCACATATTATTATAAAGCCGTACTTAAAGCAATTGCAGTAATTTTTAATTACGGACTCGTAACTTAATTATTCCCGTTCGTAATTCCACATTTTGAAACTCCCATTGCGTGGCAGCCTTTACGAAGCCGGCATTTTCCAAGAAAGACTCAATCGACTCGTTGTCATATTCGCGAGCTCGTCATCGCGGTATCAAGGACAGAGCCGCGACGAGCGTAATTTACGGTAGATCGCCGTTCCACGCGCATTGTCGCGCGTAAATTATAGCTCGGCCGCAGTATACTCGCACGCAGTTCCGCACGAAATTATCCTGTCGATTATTGCTCACGTCCGTCCGGCCGACGTTTATACGCCCCGTTTCCCTGCCCGGGCTGTCAAATTTAAGGGGCGAATTTACATTTAAAATGTTTTACAGCATCGCGGATACCGGGACTGTCAACTCGCGGCTGGACGTCGAGTCAATTATTTCGTGGGTTGCACAATGTGTATCGGGCAGGTGGAAATTTTCCAAAGTACGTCGTCGCTGTGCTAATTCCCTCTAAAATATGACTCCGAGGCCGTAATATATTTGCCGCTTATTTATTGTAAATAAGAGGTAAATTTACTCTCGAACGACATAATTTATTGATTTCGCAAATCACCCTGGATATTGCAAGTTTAAAATATTTTCTCGGTGATATATCGTCTGCAATTATTTAATCTAATTTTTCGCTATTTAGTATATAGTAACGCATGCAAAATACTAGTTCATTATAGTTAAAACGGTTAAAAAAATTTGTTAGAATCGTACGAGAAGCGCTAATACACTGCTACTAAAAATAGCAAATGGAAAAAACTAAAAGAGTCGATTTTTCCAGCCTAAGATAGCACTTACATAACAAGAATTCGAGGGGACTTGTACCCCTACCCACACTTCAATCTACAGTCAATCTACATTGACGCTAAAGCAGCAATCGATAAACAAATCGCGCGCCGAGTCTCCGGTGTCGATCGATTCGCCCGACCATTTGTATCGATATTTTGTCACCGTCTCCGCATCGGCGATCAAACATTCGCGCACACGCACTCGATCCGCCGAATAAAAATCCTCCAGAGGAAAACAGCCGGACAAGTGGCTTTTTTTTCTGCCCCGCGAGTAAGGACGTATATACATATACAATGCGCGGGCAGCGCAGCGCCTGCCTGGCTGCAGAGTTCGACTTTCTTCACCTCTGAGCGGCCGCCGCCGCCGCCACTCCTTCGGAGTCGGCAGCAGCAGCAGCACGTGACCGCCATGCAGACACTGCTCACGCTTTTGATCGATTTCAAAACGCTCTGCGTGCACTCGAGAGATAATAAGAACCTTGCGCTATGGAGCGGCTGAATTCTGCGCCGGTCGGAAAAGGCGAGCCGAGACCGCGACGAGAGTTATTGGAGCCCCGATAATTCGATTATATTTATGCTGCCGGCTGAAAATGTTTATAGTATTCTAAAAAATTTTACGGCGCGGGTCGTTCGGGCCGCCGAATTATTAGCGGAATGTTTATTTTGCGAACGGAGCGCCGCAGTAAAGTTTGGTCCGGGTTTGAATTTATATGTGTAATCTAATAAATATATGGTTTGTGCGTATCTGGAGGTAATAAATGAAAAAATATTGCACGAATGTTTATGTTGATTTATATTAGATATGCGTTTATTGAATTTTTAAGTTATCGTTATTTGGTAATAATCAGTACAATCTTTTTCTGTTCCAGGTAAGCATTATAAACCTCAGCACTGTAATTGGTGACCTGTAAGTGGAATTTTTTATGAATTTGGTTTGTTGAGTAATAAAATAAGATTTTTGCAGTTTTTAATTAATTTATGCGGATCTTATGTTTAGCTTCAATGCATTCTAATTTACTAATTAATTTGCAAGGTTGCCTTGATTAATGTCTCATTCCGATCTTAAGTAATCTCATTATGAACTTGATTAATTTTGAATAAAAAATATTGCAGCGTAATTATTTAACATTGAAAGAAGAAACTCAATTACTTTCCTTCAAATTTTCATAATATTATAAATTAAGATGATTAATGAATCTTTACTTATAATTTACTTATATCCAACGTTTAATAAACTTTCCTCATTGTACATATTAATTTGCAGTTTTTTTTTACAAAATTAATTTTCTCCTCACCTGTCAAGAGCGATTAAAACAATAACAAAAAGTACTCCTAAAATTACTGCTTCACCCGCTTTAAACGCCGCAATTTTATGCATTCCTTAAAAACCCCCCAAAACAGTTCCGCGACGAAAAAAGTTGTATTCGGCCAGCTTTCGAAACAGTCCCCATTATCACGATTGCTCTTCCAATTAAGACTCGTACGTGCGGCATATATGCGTACATATATACGCATATATATATACACCTTGGGCGCGGACTCGCGTAATTTCTAAATTGCAGTCGCGCAATGCTCTCTCTCTCTCGGCGCGCTGTTTTTTTTTCGACGCCGCGAGCGTCTGGCCGGCTTTATTGCAGGCGGTTCGCCTGTGTTTCATTCCATTTTTACTGGCCGCCGTTTCGGCTGGTCCTTTAATTTAGTGCCGAGCGGCGCGGATTTTTATGCGATCCTTTGGAATTTTGCGAAATTACGCGTGCAGAGAGAGAGAGCTTGTTTTGTTGTTCGGCCGGGTGGCCGTGTTTAGAAATAAGGTATGGGGACAGTACTGATGTAATGATGCAGGTTGAAGGTAGATGAAAATTACAGTGGCCCAGTAAACTTTTATTTTTTTTTTTTTCAGTAATTAAATATTTTGAGGGTAATTTGGAGTGAACGTGAGTGCTTTCGTCTAATTATAATATACGTCACTTATGTTAGCTGGGAGTCTATTATCAAGGCTGCAATTAAGTTAATAAAGTGGACAGTGCGCTTGCATTATGTTAATGCGGTTTCAACTTAGTACAGCAGTGGACGTGATAATGTTAATTTCATTTTATCCAATGATCGTGCATTGTTTAGCTCAGTAAAGGATCCTACATTTAATGTCAAGAATGGAATTGACTAGTAAAACTGACTGTAAAAATAATATGTTTTATTGGATAATTCAAAATGATATTTTTTGACTTTACATATGTATATTTCCCACCAAAAGGTTCGACGAAAAAACCGTTTACTCTTACATCTTGTTCAGTGTTGCATTTTAATTTTTTATGACGCATCAATTATAAGAGAACGATCATTAATTACATCATAAACCGCAGTGTAATGAAACTATATACATCGTCCCGGAATATATAAACGCTCAGCGAGAAAAGTAACGAGGCAGCCCGTGACTTTATGCGCGACGTATTTGAATGGGTTGACTTACATGAAAATGAAAATTATTACTTGTTTTGATTCGATCGATTGCAGCTGCTCCCTTAAAACTCCTACATGCGAGCCAACAAATTGTCTGGTTGCTGAAACGATAGCCGTTATTACCGCGGTATAAAGGGTAATTTAATAATTCACGTGTCAGGGTCACAAGAGCTCGTGCTTAGAATGAGATAATATTAGATAATGAAAAAGTTTATGTGTGATTTCATTTCTTCTTTCGAGCAAAAATCGTTGATTTGCATTGGGAAACATTTTATGCAAATTTTATGGTCTCGGGGGTATTTCTTAGAGTAAGCGACGGGTCATTAAGGTTGGCCAGACTAATACTTTCTATCAGTCATCGAACTTTAGTCCAAGATAGAAAATTTTATGGATATTCTCTATATTACAGTTTTATTTTTTACACGGGAAATATGATATATAAATGCGTCCTGATTTAGTATTTCCAATTTTTGTCATAAAATAAATTAAGCATCCACAATAGCAATTACCTCCGCGTTTAATGAACAAAAGTCGCAAAAGATTTAGTCAAATGATACGCTTCAGCTTTTAAGAGCGTAACAATTTTAGCGGAGACAGTTTTAAGACTGGCCGAATTAAAAGAACTTATTGAAAATATCCGGCGATAGCGATCGAATGCACGGCTCGTATCCACGAAGGCTCACCAGTATCCGCTAACGATCACGAGCCCGGATTTCGCAATAGCATCCAAACGCGACATCAAACAAAACACACACCCCTGTAAACGCGTGGCGGCGGGCGTACTTACGCACAGTTTTTCCACCGCGAGATGAGAGAAGGGAGGGGTTCGGGCTGCCGATAAATAATTTCGACATGGAAAAAGCTTTTCCTTCCACGCAGCCCGCCGATACACAACGCAATTAGCCGCCTGCCCATAAACAATGAACCGAGTACGAAAGTGTGTGCGCGCGCGCGCTCACGTGAACTTGCTCTCGTGCACACGAGAGAAGGAAGCAGGCGAGGCAGTCTGCGTTGATAGAAATGATTTTTGCTGCTCGATTAAATTAGGCTGCCAAAATGAAGGAGTTTATTACAAGAAATATTTCTTAATGACGAAAATAATTTGTGAAATATTTGACGTTAAGTAGTTGCTTTAATAATGTGCAAGATGATTTTTTATCTCAAAGAATTCATTGATTTATTAGCAATTTTCTTGATAAATTCCGATATTTTAATTGTACTTATAAAACTTCTTTTTTTTTATTAGTAAAGATAAATCTATAAGATGCATTTGAATGAATTAACACTTATAAAAGCTGTTTATATAGCGATACAAAAAGTTAATTTTTATAATGAAGTATGCGATAATTCAAAAGTATTTGACGTTTTTAAAAGCATTATAAAAATCTTTATTAAGTCATTATAAAATTAGGTGTCTTAAAATTCTTCTTTTATGGAGCAAAGCGTTTGAAAATACTTTATAGCTTCCATAATTTTCAGGTACAAACACATTTAAAATTTTTACGCCAAATATGGGGGTCCACTTATTAACGAAGTTTTTTATTCCCAATTTTATAAGCAATATTCTACACAATTAGCCGACGAATATAGTGTTTTCTTACCAAGGATTTAGGAACACATAAAATTCTATGCTTTTTACCCAGTTTTGGCGCGCAAAATTTTCGATAATTGTTACTTTCGCCGAAAAACCATAAATAAAAAAATATGACCACTGGTCACTTTTACAGATTTTCCAAGCCCCCTGATTTAACAAGCATTTCAGTAATAAAAATGACTGTCAAATTTCATAACTGCTTCAGTCGGGTAAAAGTATCCTGAATTTTCCAGCCATTGTAACAGAATTTTGCAATAAAGTTTTTGCTTAATGCTCAGTTTTTTTTTTGCCTCAAAAGAGCATATTATTAGCCGAAAGATCATTTGTAAAGCCAATTTTAAAAACAGAATTTCTTTAAATCAACATTACACACTGAACTTTGAACAAAACCCTTTTAGCCTTATAATCTCTTTGATCGCCGCTGAAAAAAGTACTCGAATCGCGGAGTAAATAAACAATGAATTCCAGCGGCGGCGATCGCTCCCGGCACGTGATCCTGAAAAGAAAAGGCGGTCTCTCGCTCACTCGAGACCTCGAGCGAGCACGTTCACATCGGCCGATATTACAATTCGCGCGCTCTCGCGAGCTCGGTGCACTGTCCTGTCGTCCGGCGCGCGGCGGCGGGCGCACGTGACGCGCTCACGTGTAGCGTATATCCGCGGGCTCGCTTCTAGGTAAAACGCATGCGCGCGAGCGGGCGCCGCGCGCTCACGTGCAGGCGAGTGATCGATATGCGCCGACGGGGAGTCGCGGCTGGAAGGAAAAGAAAAAAAAAATCGGGCAGGCGTTGGCGTTTTCGAGGTGCCGGAGGAAAGTGGAAACGGTAAAGGCTAAGGTTTCCCTCGGCTTTTTAGAGGGAAATTCAATTGCGCGCGGGCTGGCGCAATTTTTTGGTCTGCATTCCGCTTGGGTTGCGGCTTTGTATGAATTTCTGAATTTTTAGAATGATAGTTCAAGTTTTGATGATAGATAAATTGGTGGGATTTTGCGCAAGGCTCATTGCTTTTTATCGAGTTGCGTGGAAAAAAAAAGGAACTTTCTCATCTAGATGAGGGAGTGCGTATCCACGTGGTGCAACTTCTCACGCATATCAGTTATTCTTTCCGTTTTATTATATGTTAGATTTCCTTTTAACTCATGAATTTTATACGGATTTTGCGAAACTTGATCACATAGCGGATAGAACGAATGTATATTTTGATAAATTGAATTTTATGCAAGGCAATTATATAATGTCCCAATTTTATTTTATAGATTTTTAGAGTAGTTTTTTCGTCTATAAATTTGGGATTTTTATACCAGCTAATGTAGAACTAATAATTAGAGAACTTCATTCCTCTGTCGTGTCTTACCATGTCCGACTTATTCTACTGAATCTTATATTCGTCACTTTCGTTTTAAAAATCGTCTTTCACCACTTCTTACCTTAATTAAAAACTTATTTTTATGTCAACTAATTGTAGAACTAATAATTAGAGAACTTGATTCCTCTATCGTGTCTTGCCACATCCGTCTTATTCTACTGAATCATATATTCGTCACTTTCGTTTTAAAAATCGTCTTTCACCACTTCTTGTCTTAATTAAAAACATATATCTAGTCGTCCAACCTGCATCAGTCTTTCAATTTGATTTCTCATAGCTCTGTCATTAATGTCGCCTCGTATTCTGACGTTAATCTATTACACGATTATTTTCATAAATACTACGAAACTAAGGTGTTGACGGTGACACGGAAACTAACCAGTAGTATCGACATTGTTACCAACAGTCAAGAAACTTTATCTGGGTAGTATAAATCTTCATTCTTAAGTATTTATTGTACATGACATTCGGGCGTTGAAGTATGGGACCATCGGCTTCTTGGTCGAGTTGGACCGGTTGACATTGAGGTTGACTTGAAGTTTTTCTGCCTGCAATTCAGTGAGAAGGAAGTGGTATCGACAGTACGTCGATGTCGCAGTTTGTTTAGGTACCGCATTCTTCAAATTGTGACTTTAAGATTTGTAGTTTTAAGAGGCAGCAGACTTTTTTTGTACAGCCGAGTGTAAAATATTTTATAAATTTTAATTGCAAACAAATGGCAAAGCTGCTTTCCTTTCTATAGGCATACCAGAGCTCTAATTGGCTTAATTTAATTTATTCAACTTTTTTCATGATTTACTGCACGGTTTTGTCGTCAGTAAATAATTCTAAGACCTTTCCAAAGCCGTTTCTTTTAAAGAAGAAAATCTATTAAAGAGAACTTTACAATTTCAAAAGTTAGGCGAGCGAAACGGTTTCCATGCAGTAGGCTAACCCCTGTAAATTGTTATATCCAGCAGCTGACAAGACTGATGTCACTAATTAAATCTACGCAACCATTCGACACTTTCGTTATCTCTTAATGCATTAGCGATGATTAAACTTTATCATTTTGTAGTACATTTCGATAATTAATTTAACCATTACCCTTATCTATTCGCCAAATGACCTCCACTTGTTAAACTACGACTTGCCACCCGTTATTCCAAACTGCTCCGAAAACCAGCTCCCGGCCATTTCCAATCGGCGCCGCGAAATAAATAAGGCGCCCGCACCTGTTCCTAATGTTTATTTATCCGCGGCCGAGAAATGCGCATTATTCTCTTGGAACTTTCCTCTCCCGCCCCTAAAATCAATCTCTCCCTCTCTCCCTCTCGGTAAGTATCTGACCGCCAGACATCGGCTTCGCTTCTTTTTTTTCCAATCGAACGAGATAAGCTCGCGATCGAAAGTTTTTAGCGTTAGTCCGGCTTGTAAACACGAGGCGATAAGGAGCGACTTCCGCTCAGATGTTCGAGAAGTTATATATCTCGGACGGCTGAGAAACTCTTGACGACTGATTTACACGCGGGGGATTTTTGAAAAGCGCGCTAAGTACACGGATTTGCGATCGACTTTCTTGGGGAGAAAGCACAGCGGCGGCGCGAGAGATCTTTATGCACTCGAAAATAATAGATTTCCTTTTGAAAATCTTGAGGCGAGATTAGGGTTTGGCTGGTTTTACGGCTAATCTGCGAAGATTATATGCTTTTAACTGTTCGACAACTTTACGGTTATGCACTTCCTTATTCATTTCTATTAGGCAGAACATTTTTCAGTACTTCCGGCTAATGTTACATTATTATCAATTATTAATTTAATTATGCAAGGAAGCGATTAATTTGTGCACACAGAGTGCGAGTAGCATATTTTACAAATAAATGGAACGTTTCACATCTAATTATCCCAGATAGCTGAATTTTATTTCCCAAATTATTACGTGAACGATTTTTTTTCGAAACCCACACGTCCCCGTAATCAATAATTACCGGTCGATCTAGCAAATTTTGATATAAAGTAGCAAAAAAAAAGAGCGCTGTTTACGCAACGTAAAAATGACGAAAGCTCCATTTTAAACAATGACGTAAGTCCCACGGCTGCATTTCTCGGTGCTTTTTCCGATTTCGTCTCGGATGACTCGCAGTCCTTAGCCTCTCGTTTCCTAAAAACCTCTTTCCACTCGGCTGAATGATTGTTTAACGCTGATCAGGAAACCGCGGCGTCTCTCTCTCTCTCTCTCTCTCTCCCACCTCGGCGAGGATCGATGAGTGAAATCGTAAACAATCGCGCCGGGCCTAAATCGATTTTAATTGCAGATAAATCGAATTTCACTTTTATGAAAGTGCGTAGCGGCCGAGCGCGCACACCTGAGCACTCGGGCCGAGACTCTCATTAGGCCTCGAATATTCGGGAGCTCGAGCGCCACTCCGTCGACGCGGAAAAGTGGACTCTCGCGCGATGAAATAGGAACCAATTAAAATTTTGCGCCGCAGAAATGCTCCGCCGCGAGGAATTTATTTGGCTGAATGGGCTTTTCGCAACACCGGTAGAATAATTCAAAGTACTTTGTTGGTTTATGTAATTAACTGGTCATTATTCTGGTCATTATTCGAGGCTTTGTAGACTGAGGTTTTTTATTCTTTTACAGAAACGCTTTAATTCTATTCTTGGCCGAAAAAAACGCGTTCACGTTATATATTGCCAAGTATAAAAATGTGTATCCCTCTTAAATTGACGATTAACTTGAACGTAAATAAATGATAAAAGAAAACTGTCTCAAGTACATAAATGCATTTTCGTCACTTTAATAAAAAATAACGAAACGGCGCAGCCTCGCCTTCTCCTGAATTCCATCGAAAATCATTTCACAAACTGCAGGCGTCGCTTTCCGCGCGTCGAGCCTAAAAATCTCTGAGCGTTAACCTCGGCTCGGCGCGTAACAAACGTAATATTCCGCGGTACTTACACTCTCGCGGACTGCAGTGCAGCAGGCCATAATAATAGATTCGTTCGCCGCGCGATTTTGGCGTTTACAGCTCTCGCGCAACTCTCCAAGGCAAGGCGTCGCTTTACAATGTTATTACCGTACCTCGCCGGGCGATAAATAATTTTGACGGTTCGTACGTATCGAAATTCTCTCTCTCTCTCTCTCTCAGCCGCTGCGCGTTTTAATGCGAACACGCACGCTGCTTAATGAGCGGGAGCGAGCAGTTTCGAGGGATTTCTCACGGTTGGCGAGCAGCGCCGCTGCCCGAGTTGGGGCAACAATGGGAAAATCATGTGACAATAATATTGTAATGCCGGGCGAGCCTGATTTAATACTGGTAAGGGTGCCTGCTTGTTGTTTAAATGTAGGAGAGGTTGTAACTGTGTCCGACGACGAGTGCTTGGTTATTCGCGTAAGATTGCAAAGATAATTTTCATTATTTACTTGTAATATACGAATTCGATGTCACGTATACATGGTTCGAGAACGGCTGCGAGTCCGGAGAACTAAGCTGTTGAATATTCTTCATTTTTAATTTTTTCCGGAAAAATATTCAATTGCGAAACTTGTAAAGTCGTTTCAGTAACCTAACTCGAAAAATCATTACGAATGTAATTTCGAATCTTATTTAACGTTACTCGTTACATCTCCATTCAGACATCTACGAATATCTCTTCCCAATCGGCCGTCAACATTTCATTACATTAACAAATCCGATCCCTCTCGTTACTCCGGCGTCCATAAACTCGCGGATCGAACCATTTCAAAAGTCACGCGATCCTCCGATGCATCCTCATTAGGTACCTCTCTCTCTCTCCCTTGGAGCATACTGCGCAATTCCGAGAGCATTCAGGACGACTGGAAGCCAGGCGATAAGTCACAAATCATGCTTCGAAAAATCGGCGTTTCGCAATCGCAAGAAAAAAAAAAAGAACGAGGCGAGATGCAGCGCGGCGGCAGCCTCCGCGAGAACAAAGACGAGGTGAGACAATGGGCGAAGGCATCCGACGAATTCGCACCTTCTCCCGAGACTCGCTCGCTCGCTCTCGCCGAGGCGAAAGACTGCACCGTCGCCGAGCATTTTCCATTGTCCCGTCGGCCCTGCATGGAGTTTAACCCCGGTGAATTTATGGTGACTTTAGCTTCTTTGTTGCTTCGCAGCTTTTGGGCGGACTTGACGCGCGGGCGATTAATTTTGTTTAGTGGCTGGTAATTGATTTTAAATTAGAAATCGGTTATGGATTGCGTGCGTTGATTACTGTGAATTATAAGACTATTCTCCTTGGATTTAAAGCTCTTCTGAAGCCTTATTTTGGGGTAGGATTTTGTGCGAAGGGATAAAATTAATGGATAGTTGGTGCATGGTATTGTATATTATGTTCAAAAGTAAATGAATGAATATATTTATTAGCTTGTTCTTACGGTGCACTAAAATATTATGGAGCATTCCTTTATTTTGTTATTTTATTACTCGCTTAAAATAGATTGTAATTATGTCATTAAATTGTTGAATTATGCAACAATTAAACGAAAAATGCTTCTTTGTCAATGGCTGCAAAATCGATATGTGGTAACACGAAGCGTATAAAATACAACTTAAAAAGGATAGAAAATCTTATCTCGAACGAGTAAGCACTTTGAATTTCCTATAAAATTTTACTTCGCGAAGAAAAAACTCCTTGCGAATTCAGGAAAATCAGAATAAAACGTTTCACGAAATTTGTTATTCAATTACAATACTATCCCCGCGAAAACCAGTCATTCAAGTATAGGAGACTCCGATAAAAGGACCATTTCCAGGCAATACACCCATTAACAAAAGCAAAAAACAGGTTTCCCGCGGCACAATGATTTTCGCGATATCCATTATAACGGCCGCAAAAAGCCGATCTATCGCATCGCCGATTCAGAAATGGCGCCGCTAATGCGGAAACGCATTAATTTAGCCCTGATTGGGGTGAAACGCGCGCGAGCTGGTAACGTAAATCAATCCTCGTTCCTGCGAGTCGGGTTATAATGCTTTTGGGCGTTTTTCTGCGCTCGAGATAAATGAATACTTTATTGGGGCTATTTAAAAATCGGGGAATTTATTTGGTAAGCTGGTTCTGGTTTATTTGCAAAAGCCTTTACATTTTATTGATTTCTTTGAAGTTAGTTTATTGCGTAGATGCAAATTGCAAGGTTAATTTCTCTTGAGATTTAAAAGAAATCATGCATCAACGTGCAACGAGTAATGCGGTAATATTAATTAAATTATAGTACTCAGATATCTGTTACACTTAAAAAGCAGAAGAAAATTAAGCAATTGATTATTAGTCCCCTTCAATTAAAAAATTTAATCTGCTTTGGCAAATAAAAACTATTCGTAGCAATGACTTCGTTCTTCGTTTTCGCAGATCGGTTACGCGAACGCGAGAAAAACCGTTAGAAATAGTTTAATTTGTGCCTTCGGCAAATAAAAATAACCTCTGGCTTTGTGTAAACCCAGGCACAAAAATAGCCGTAATTCTCGCGTTTTGCTAAATGAAAAATATTTAAATACCATTACCCAAGCGCCTTTATCGCGCCTAAAAACCGCCTCAATGACCGAGCGAAAGGCACGTAAATTCATAAATTGTTCGATAATAATCGCGCAAAAAGCCAATTGCCGCACATTCGCGAAAAAGGGACCGAGAGGCATTCCACCAGCGCAGAGGGAGAAAAAAGCAGAAACCAGCCTGGATATAAAAAAAACACACCCTCGGCTATAGTCGAAAATCGAAATAAATGAGTGATTAGGCAGTCGCGCGGCGCGCACTTTTTTTTTTTTTTTTTTTTTTTTTTTTTTTATTTAAGGGAATGCCACACGCGACTTTAATGGCCCCCTCGGGTTCGCCGCCCCGGGGATTTTTTCCGCTCGTCAATCGGGGCCGCTTTTCTCCGTGTGTGCAGTGCGCGGTTCGGCTTGGGGTCGACCGGCGCTTTTCGAGTGAACCGTAAAATTACCGTACGCGCCAGGATTTTTTTAATGAGCGTTTATTAACGGAGTTTTCTGGCTGCACAATTGCGAAAGTCGATGAAAACTTTGATGAAATACCCCCCGGGTATGCAGGGTGAACTGAAACGTTTTATAGTGTAGTAATGAATGGACCAATAGGATTAACCGATTTGGACCGATTTATTAATATGAACAAAGTTTTTGGACTCGCAAGAAATGTTAAATGGTACTTTTAATTTAGTAGCAATCTATGTTTAAATGAATATTTCGTATTTAGTAATGTTTATGTTATTTGTTATTTACGAGCCCGAACCTGGGGCGAAATTACGCGCGTATAAAAGCGCGTGAATTGCCTATATTTAAATTTGCCATTAACCGAAAAAAATTTTTTATTATAAAATTCAGGTTTAGTGCCATTGTTTCGACATTCGAGTCCGACTCGAACAAGAGCACACCGTTGGTTATCTCCAACGTTGACGTTTCCCGAGTTATTAGTTTTCTGTAAAAGGTTACAATATTTTCCGTTTTACGATAATAACAGACTCTCCGACAGTCCTAACGAAATTTCTCCGTGCATTCACAGTGCGCTTTATCGTTATTGCAGTGCTTACTGCTTGATGTACTTTCATTTTTAACGAGAAATTTAGATCCTCAAGAGTATCCGAACCCGCGGCGGCTGTCGTTTCTCTAAAAATCCGCGCTTTCTTGCTCGCCTCTCTCGCGAAATATGTGAGCCGTGAGTCCGCTCGAATCAATAAAAGTATGCCGTGAATGAGGAAAACATCGGCGGGCGAAAAATGGCAGGTGCGCTAGAAAACATCGGGGGGGGGGGGGAAAGCGCGTTTTCGCCAAGTCACCGAGCGTATCTAAACCGTCGAATGGCACAGTCGACCGAGTTTTTTGCGCGCTCCGGCGATTGTCAACTTACAATCGAGTTTACACGCTTTTCGCTTTCCTTCAAAGGTCGGCAAATAAGATGCTACGGTGACGTCGTCCGTGCAAAAACGATTCACTCGAGTTGATTCGCGGCTTCCGCTGGAATGCCAAGTTCTTCGCGATTGCATGAATGTTTTTGGAGAAAGGAGGCATTTAAAAAATTTCTTTTTACTCATTTTCGCTCGTGCTTATCCTTCGAGCATTTAAGGTACATCTCTCATTTGTGACTCTTTTTTTTGCGGCATTAATCGTTTCCTGCTTGTTCATCCAATATAATATAGCACAATGTCAAATTATTTTGAGCCGCTCGTTTCCTGGCAGGAGATTTGCACTTCAAATAATAAATTCTCATCTAAATCAATAGGCAGAGAAAAAAAAAATTCCAAGCCTCTCAATGACGCAGCATATACATACAAAGTATAGAGGAAACTTTTTCCTTAATTAATTTCTCTCCCTGCTACTAAAAACCACATTGTTCATTCAATTACGCACGCGTCTGTCCGACTTGGACTCGCGCCGAGCGGCGAATTTCAACCGAATTTCACGTTAATTGAGAAAGGCCTTTTTCAAGGCGATTCTCCTTCGAGAAGCCAGGTGCTAAAAATTGCGCCAGATATTTAGTTCGCGGCGCGAGCGAGCCAAGCGTTCACCGCACATAGCTCTCGGGCGGCTCTCGAGCATATGACAGGTCATTGTTTCCATTTCACGGGCCGCTGTTTCAGGAAAGCGCGGCTTTATTCATTCACGCCCGTGGACGCGTTTGCTCGCGCATTTTCCTTTGTAGGTGCCGAGCCGCGGAGAGGGAATTATTAGCCCTTGTGCACATGCGCCGGCGATTCTTTTTTCTTTCGGCTTCTTTTTTTTGTTTTGAGCCAGCGCAAATACGCAGTGGTTTACTTGGCATTTTTTTCGAGCTGCTTTTTTACGCCGCTCGGAATTTTACGTCCCTTTAACCATACGGTACTTGGAAAAATATTAACAAATGCCTGATTTTATGATTTTTTAATTAATATTGGGATTTTTGTTTGCTGTTGCAGGTTGGTGCTCATTCCTTTGCAATGTCCTTCTGATTACTGTCTTAAAATACAAAAGATTGTGTTTTACTCTGGAACTTAACGTGGCTTGACTGGTAGGTAGAGTTTTACGAACGTCTATGAGTGCAAGTTATATATATATGTATATAAACATACATTTTTAGAAACTTTTTATGAAGTGAATTAAAATAGAATAAAAGTAGTGTTGTTTCCGATAGAAGTTAATCATTTTTAATCATAGTTTTGTAATTCGCATTTTCTTAAAAATAAAGAAAGAGATGTTAGAGGAGGCTACAATGGAGAAAGAGAAAAGGAGATAAAAATGGAAAGCGAAGGAGAAGGTTACAGGAGATGTAGATATGTTTCGAACACGCGAATGAGACATCCGCGTTCTGATCTTCATTTAAAAAATTATGATAGCGACAATTAATAGAAAGAAGAAAAAGAAAATCATGAATTTAAAACGATTTAAAAAAAAATTGAATTTTAAGTTCATTCCCTATCTTTCAATATTTGGGCACATAAGCTACATCAATAACTATAAATGATTTAGAATTTTAGAAACTTCCAAATCACTGAGAAAATTTATCTTTTATTATGGGCTTCTAAAATAACCTACTATTTTCGTGTCCGAATTTCGCCAGAAACTTATCAAATCATGAATCAAACCTAAGCCTGCGCACAGGTGTACACAGTGGCCTATAAAACCGTGAAGGTTAACTACATTTTGCCATATTTTCAGCTCAGATAAGAAAGGTTATTAATTTCACGTCTTTTGCGCACTCCATAAAAACTCTTGCATTTCGGCAGCGTAAATTACTCGTACAACCGTAATTAAAGTAAAATGTCATAACGATTTCGTGCGCTTACATCAAAGGTAAAAAAAATTGCGCTCGATGATTTTCAATATATATTATTACTTAAAGTAGTTTTCGAACTACTCGCGACCGCTCGATAATTCAAAATCGAGGCTACGCAGCCGATTAACCAGATAAGACCCAACTAGAATCCCGTCGATAATCTAACGGTGTATTAATCTAATTACCGATTAATTATTAAATGCCATTCATGTAAATTAGCAATACTTGCATATCATTCGAACAGGCTTCGAGGCTTCTCGTTTTATCGCTCGGATCGTAATTAATACATTCCCGCTTCCTGCGAGCACCGAGAGAGGCGTTATCGAATCAACTCCGGAACAAAGCCGAATCTCTTTAAGACGATGCTATCGGCGCATTAGCTATTTTCGTGCGGCCAGAATTCGGTCTGGTGCGCGCATTTGCCACCGTTTCAAAATCGACCAATTAAATTAGCATAACCGCGGCCCAGCCTTGCACAATGCGCGCATGCGCATGCGCCGCCTTTCCAACGCGGCCGCCGCGCTGGTCCATTTTTCTCGCTGCCACCGCCGGCGACGACGACCATTACCGATTTTTATGCCCCGCGCCACCTTTTTGTTACCCGTAAAATTACAAATCTGTCCCCGCGCGGCAGTATTTACATTGCGCGCATCGGCCGTTCGGCTTTGCCTTTTTTACGGCCGGCATGGCTGCAATTAGGGCCGCGAAAAGTGTATATTTGGAATTTTTCAGAGGCGCGTGGTTGCAAGTTCGTTGCCCGGCTCTTTTCTTGCGGCCGGATCGTTCACTTGACCGACGAGTGCCGCGGCAGACTTTTATATTGTCTTGGGCAACTCCCGAGAGTCGGTGCAGTTCCAATAGGATTTGAAAATGACGGGGTTATTGAAGTGACGACGTTGCGAAATATGTTTTATTACGCAGCCGAATTCTCGGATTTCTGCAATTTTCGCAAAATCACGCGGGGCGCACACGAAAATATAGGAGTTTTCGGCCGCAATTATCGAACCTCGTGTTAAACTGATTATTGCGCGTTTTATAATAATTGTGCAATTTTTGTTAATTTCGCGAGAGAACACGCGATTCAATTTCATTTTCAATAAAAAAGTCGCGATTAAACGAATACATTACGCGGATATAAACGGAGAGCCGTGAAGTTTAGTGCTCGTAAATTTTTATTTTATTGAATACCGCAGATTCGGTTTGAATTCTTTCCAAATAAAGCGAACTTTCTTTTTTCCGCTTTAAAAAAAATCCACGCAGAAATCAATATCCCCGACTGCAAAATAACAGAAAGGAAAAGGGACACGACCTTCCACTCGTTAACCGCATCCCGGCGCGTTACCCAATGATACAAATGGCACACGACGCTCAAGGTGCATCGTCGCTTTCAATGGAGCTTTGCAGCTTAATTAATAGCCTTTATAGTTACGCCTCTGACTCAATATCGCCATCGAGATAGGGATCGACGGACGCTCCGCGGGTCGCCGCGGAGATCCTTTGCATCCGGCAGTCGAGTTGCGCGCGCATTTTGTATGCGCGAGGTCTTTTGATGAAATTTCGCGAGCGTTCCCGCGGATTAAGTGCACGTGGCGCAATGAGACGCGCTACTTTTGCCGTTTCTTGCAATGCTCGCCGCTGAATGAAAAAAAAAATAAACAATATTATTGTGCTTTGGGTTTTATCTGCCGGCATGATCTCTTAATTTTCTTTTTATTGCAGCTTAATTAACAAAAATTATTGTTTCGAAAACTGATTCTGAAATTCATTTTAATTAATTATATTTAATTCATTTTAATTATTCATATTTAATTCATTTTAATTATTTATATTTAATTAATACAGTATAATATAATTTTCCGAAATAAAAGCTTTATAGTGATATCGCTTCATTACTAAAACGTTTCACTTAATAAACTCGCACGCAACTGCATTATAATCGCATTATAATTGCCGAGATTTACGCTTCACGCAAAACTAAAGAATGAAAATGAAACCCCAAGGAGAGCCGAATCAAGATTAAAAAAAACCCGCCGAAACGGGCTATTTACCCGCGTTTACTGAAATAATTGCGATTCCAATCTCGGCGGCCTCCGTCCCAAATCACCATTATCTCATAGAATCGCGATACAGTGTGCGCCGGTAATTAAGGTCCCTCGTTCGCGCATGCGCTTAGCCTAGAATTATCCGCGCTCGCAGAGACGCAGAAGCCAATGAAAACGCAAACCAGATTCCCTTGATCTTGCTGATTGCGCGCGCGCCTAATCCCTCATACATATACGCACACGTGCCGGCGGTCGCGTGCGCGCGCGCACCGTATGCACCTGACCGCGCGATCCGCTCGGCCGATACCGAGAGAGCCTGCAGCGGCGAATTATATTTGAGCCGACCGGCGAGCTCTGGCCTCCGTAAGAGGACTGCGGGTATTTATGGCTTGTAAGTGCTTTTTCGGCGGGGCTGGAATGGCGATAACGATATTTTGTGCTTCGAAAAACTGGGATCTGAGTTGTGGATTTAGTGGGCATTAAACGATATCGCACGTGTTTCGGTAAGAAGTATTTTTATTGCAAGATTTAGTTTAGTATAGTAAGTAATTTCTAGTTGTACTTTACTTTAAAAACATTTTTTGTGGACTGAAGAATCACTAGCGATTAATTAATTAATTAATTCAACTGTATTATTCGCTTACTAACTAACAATAAAGTCACAGATACGAAAGCATCCGTCAAAATGTGAAGGATAATGTAGCTTTCAAAACTTTAGTGCGTATATTTCTAATACACAGATAATTGCATGTATTTGTTGTGAAACTGCCGGGGGAAACACGTGTACGAATTTTTGTGGCTACCGCGAACTTGTGCTGTAGAAATATTTTACGCAATTGCTTAATTTGAAAATTGATTCGATCGACAGATATTTCGTAGGCAAAATAACAGGAAGCCTTTAAGAATGATTGTGCGAGGCCCACCGCACGGCAATGCCTAATTTATGGGTTAATTGGTACGGTGGTTATTAGAAAAAAATGTTGTTAAATGTATGAAACTTGTAAGGCTGGTGATAAATTTTCCAAGCCACCGGAACTAGATATTTTTACCCCATGTAGGTCGATCATACCAGACGTGATTTTTGAAAGAACATTGATCCTGAGTCATTCGCAGAAACGTAATTACTGGGCACCTATCTGATTTACATTACGAATTTTTTTTTATCGCTGTCAAATGGAATAACTAATGTTTATTTTAACGAATCCACTGCTAATGAATAGTATAAAAAACGAGTGTTTTCTACCTCTTATGTCGATAAAAACCAATTATCATTCGCGTTTTAATGCATAATAAATATTTAAATTTGATTATTCAAAGTAACATACACGTTTAACTACCCGCAGTGCATAATTCCGAGCGTCAACATTCACTTAACAGATCATCGTTACCAATCATAACATTTATGACTATTAGCACCGCTAAAAAGGCACCCGTGCGCCTTGCTAAACTCGGCCCCATAACCATTAAACATTTTGTCCGCGCGAAAAAATTCGGGGGGAATTCGCTCGCGAATGTCAATGCGAGAACGTTGATAGACATTAAAAAAGGACCGTTAAAAAATCATCATCTGCGTTTCGCTTTCACGCACGTCAAAGCTCGTACTGCGTGTAATTACCTCGCGTTATACATTATTAAATCATCCGGGAACAGCTGTGGCACCGAAATAGGATCGTATAGGATCGTACATATTTTTACGTGAATTTATCAGCAATATTATATTGTTTCTTGTTTTGTTTGATGGAGAGGTTTAGGCCTCATTTAAATGGCTATATTTTATAAAATTTGCATAGGTTTGTAAATTATATTTCTGAATTCATATAAATTTTGAAACAAAAACACTAAAAGATTAGATGTATTAAAATGATTTATAAGAAACACGTACCTGGAAGTGAAATATAAAAAAACTTTAGAGTAGAACATTAAATGGAAAATTGTCTGACTTTAGGTAGATATTAACTAGTTTTTTAGATCACATAATAATTTTTTATACCTTCAAGTTTTAAAATAAGTTACTTATAGTTCATTTTCGCAAAGTGAATGCAGTTTTTTTATCAGTCCGTAAATTCAAGAAAAATTGTTCCATTGGAAAAACCTGATTCAAGTCCAATAATTATCTACTTAAACACCCTTTAATAACAAGCTTCATATGTCGGCTGAGAATCGTTAAGAAATTATGATTTATCCAGATAAAAGAAAAAATATTTTACTGATAATAAATCAGTTGCACAAATACTCAATAAATATTTCGTTATTACGTCAAGCAACTAATTTCTCAAGACACTAGAATTCTCGCGTGCATTTCCAATGAATCCTTGGGCAAAAAAGCTTGAAAACAAAATTTAACTCGAGTGCAATTATTATAATGCAAAAACATGGGACTTTGAAGGAGAAAAATAAGCCGGATCTCGACTTGTTCAGTATTATTGATCACTCCTACGCATTCATTCATTTAGAATGTATTTAAGTAAACGATGTGATATTAGTTAACACGTATTCGATTCGACGTGTCTATAAATTTTTCAACCTTTTAATGTTTGCTCTTAATTTTAAGGTATTAATTTCGTTAATAAGTATCAGTACATTAGTTATATCCACATGATGCAATAAGACAGTGAACATTCGAGAGAAAATTAGCAGATACCATTTCGCACGAGCATAAAAAAATTGTACCAACGCCTTCTTAAAACTGCACGGCCAATTTTGATTAGCACCACATTGCACAATTTTTACCGCTGATTCATATTCCCCCTTGTAAAGCAAAATGACATTAATCCCGCGTTAATTTTTAGCCGGTTAGCCCGAATCCACATCCTATTCACCTAGACATTCTAATCCCAAGCGCGAAAACTATATATCCCATCCCAATATCCTTCCACAATTTTGCGCAAGAATCGACATTTTTTTCCAGAAGCGCGCTCGCTTCACACAATGCCCGAAGTCCCGACCGGCAACAATGCGTCTAATTGGTTCATTCAACGGCTTAATCCGACGTCGCATTCTTCGGCGGCCGCGGCTCTCTTTTTCGAGCCGCTGCACCGTGAAAACTTGCGAGCGAACGAGCAAGCAAGCTCGAGCACACGTGTGGGTCAATTAATTCGGCCTCTGCCTCGCGCTCTCGTCGATATCCCTTCGTTTTTCGCGTGTGCGCAGCCCTTGATTTACGGCGAAGTCCGCCCCGGTAATTAAATCCCGCGGCTAATGAGATCCGACGCGATCGCCGCTGACTTTATTAACGCGGCCGGCCGGAGCGTAACGAACTTAATACTCCTCGAGGGATCATAAACGCCGGTATTGGCTCGCGGCGCACGACAAAGGTTATGTCGGTCGGCGTGCGGCGGTCGCTTTTTTAAGGGAAGAGCCGGGGAAGGAATGCATTTTTCGCGACGCCGGTGTGGTCAGTTACGAGTGAACTCGTTAAATTTTATGGTCCGGTTTTACAATTGCTGTGTGCACTGATATGATTCGCATTGATTAACATTTTCTGATTAAATACTTTGGCAGCGTAATTGAATGTATTACTTTACTTTAGTTTATAATTTATTGATGGAAAATAACTCAAATGGAAGTGTGTAACTTTTAATTTTAGTGCCTGGCTGCTCCCAGGCTTTTTCTACGCAGAGCATTATCTTTTGTTCAAGGTCCACCAGAGATTATTTTCTTACTTATATAAATATAATAAATTTCACGCACGAAAATAAGATTGAGCTATTGTTTCCAGTCTTTATTTCAATCTTATTCTAATTCAGACTCTGCAGATTTAAGTATTTCCCAATCTACTAACGTATAACTGTAATCTCGCTGCAATTTTGCAGTGTAATCGTTATTGACGAAAGTTTTGCTACAATTGGTACGCACTTGCACCAATTGTACCAATTGAAGCAAACGATAATATGCGTCCTTACTACGAACAGGCACTTATTCGTATTTATTTTAAGGCGTCTTGGACTTACTTCAACTATCATTATAGGGTAGAAATAAAGATTAGCAAAATAAGTAGATTATCTATATAATATCTATAATAATCTTGAAATCAATATGTGAATGGATCCAATTAAATTTAGGTTTTTTTTTCTTTTTCGTATAAACACTATGGACAAAGTTTCTTTTGAACATAATTGAGGTAATGCGAAGTCCAAGGGTCTTTTTGACTATTACAAAATCTTTATTTCGGTCTAAAATTGTATTGTTACTGTCAGACACGGAAAGTTTGTTCGCACCGAAAAAAAGAGATTCATAAAATGACCTCCACGGTTCAACTGGACGAACTCGACGCAAATCCTAGAAGTAATTGCCTTTTAATGGAAGCAAAAATAGAATGGTTTTTCAAAAGAAGCAGACGTCGATTAACTCTTGCAAATAAAGAGTCTGTGGTTACGAAAGACTTTTTTCATAAAAGGAAATAAACTAGTCAATATCGTTTGTATTAAATGTTACAATGTATAACATATAATATTAATACACGTATATAAATCATCGTGTCAATTATAACAGTTCATTATTCTATAATGCTTTATAAACTTCAACTTTAAACTATTTTCAGGTATTGTGTATCATACGTTATTAAACAATTATTTATATTATTTGCTTCACTGAATTAATAATATAAGCAGAATTCGTAACTACTTGAACTATATTTCAATATCTTTATATAAAATATAACTCTTTCGTTCTCTATTAAATATGACAGGTAAATTGAATTCTATTTCAGCGGTCAGCTGCAACCAATCAGACTTACAAATTTATTGACTTTGCCCACTAAGATACTATCCATTTCTAACACCGGGTCCCATATCACTTGCAAAGCTAACTATAATCTACGCTTCTAAATAGTTTCCTCGCTGACACATGGTACACACACACTAAAACTCTCGCGCACCAGCTTATTTCAAGACAAAACAAATTAATTACCACTTCCATTCTCCCTCGATAGTTTTTTTCCGCAGGTCAACGAGCCGGTATTAAGATAAGGCAAATTTCACCTCGCTCGTGACAAACGTCGAAGCAATACATCACGGCTTAGGAATCTGGAAGCACAGAAAAAGGAGTCATTGCACAATGGCTCTTTTCCGCCATTTCCCAACGCGCGCGCAAAGTAAAAGCGCCCAAGCTCGCTTTCTATCGGGCCGCGCATAATAATATAATAAATCGAGTTTTCCCGAAATAAATATGTATAAGAGGCGACGAAATCGGCGGACTATCGCGAGCGCAGATCGCGCGCCGCGAAATTTATAATCGGCAGGCAGGCCGCGAGCGAGGAGCAGCGGCAGCAGCCGGCACACTTGCCGGCGCAAAAAAAAGGCTGCCGCGGCTTTTAAATTTATTCGAGTCTGTGTGTACACTTTGCCGGCGAGACGCGCGCGGCACGAGTGTGAGAAAATTTCGCGCGAGCATTAAATTACACCTTAACTCGGGCTGCGGCACGTGTGTGTATGTGTGTCTGACGCTTATTTCGGTATCGTTTACGTTATTTTGGGGGCTTAATGCAGCAACCCGTAGTTTTCAATGTGGGTTTAGCTAAGAGAAGGTGAGGTGGATTGTGGCTTAACGCGTTGGCTTCTATATAAGAACATTCTATTACGAAGTAGTTTTTCATTTCTGCGTTCAATTTTTTATTTAAAGTTAATCAGGGTAATTTATTCTCACAGGATTAACGTTAAATATTAATTAAAACTTTGACGATTTTCCGGAAAAGTAATAAAAATGCCGTAAACCAACAGTAGGAAAATTATCAGCAGCCACTCTGCGAACCGTTTAGCAATCCAATCTCGGTGCTCGAATCTTCCGCATCCCCAGGAAGGCAGCAGCACGTGTTTAGCTACACCGAGAGCTACACCGCCGCGCGTAGACAAAAAACGCCTCTCTCGCGGCTTGGTTTCCCGCGCGAAAACAAGAGGCGGCGAGGCGCGCGTTAACAGCCCGCAGGAGAACCTTGAACAGTCGAGCCCCTGGAATGCACCCGCGCCTCTCTCGCGCCGCGCGCGGCGCATTGTGCTCTCGCGAGCGGGAGTATACATACACAGGCCGCGAGCGAGAGGCGAAAAATCCGGCAAAGATTTATGCCGCGTGTATATATACGTATATATATATATATATAGGGCGCACGCGCGCGCGCGAACCTCTGTTTCTGTACGTTCTCTCTCTTTGAATGTCAGAGACGAGCTCTCGGATTACTCGGCGCACGAATGTGAACGAGGTCGAGCGGTTTTCCGAGGTGGGTAAAGGGTCGCAGTCGGTCGTACGAGGACTAAGCAGTTTCGAAACTCTTTGTTCTTTTGTAATCGGATATTTCGATTTTATTAGAAAGATTGATCGCAGCTTTTAACGGACTTGACGAAATAAAAATGAGCTTCGATGTAATTAAGGCTAATTACGGGGCTGAGAATATTTTAATGCTACCCGTCAGTCAAATAAATAACAGAATCCGCAGGAAAAATCTTTAGAATTATGAGAACTATTGCCGATAACGCGCAAAAAAAAAACACCGCAAACATCTTCGGTTACCCAATACCGCGACCAAGCGCGTCGTTTTAACATCTCCGAAAGAAAGGCATCCCAACAAAGGCACCGCTGCCACTGCGCAACTCGCGCGCGCCTTCCAAGAATTCAAAATGCAAAAGTCCTGAAAAAGCCGGGAATCCATCGCGCGCATTTTGCGCGTCGCGAATCGATTCCAGGCACGAGAGCCTGTGGGAGCTCGGCGATTGCGCCAATTCCCCCGAAAGGGTTCCCCCGCGCGCGATCAGCAATTCCCCCGCAGAGTCGTTGCCCCAAAGCGGCCGCTTTCGTAAGAGATGACCACGTGCGCGCGCGCGCTCTTTGCGCGTACAAAACCGCCGTCATTTCCATTATTTGATGGTGAATCATGCCGCTTTTCTTTTCCGAGTGCGGTCGATTCGATTTCTCACTCCGTTATGTCATGAGAGGATGATTTTAGCGCTTTTTGATTGTAATTTTAGCGATTCAAGCCCCGGGAGAACGCGGAAGACGGGGTTTATAAAGGTAATTTCTAGCCGGCGTAAATTCGGACGAGACGAAATAAATTACTTGCAAGATTTTGATAATCGCACACGTTACGAAAGAAGGATTTCAGTTTACTTTCCAGAAAATCCGCCGTTACGTCGAGCATCGTAATTACGACCCAATTATTGAGAAGCGAAAAAAAACAATCGCACCCCGAAACCCATCCGAAAGAGCTTAATTAGTAATTTGACGCAACCGAAATTGGCTTTCGGTGGGTTAAATCGCGTGGCCGCGCGCGCAAGCTACATAAGAGCACGTGTGGGAAACATAAAGCCAGGCAGGTTTCATTAATTGAAATTTATTCACGCGCGTCACGCACGCGCCTCTATGTAATATCGTATAGAAGTCAGAGTGATTGAGGTTTCATGCACTCGAGCCGGACGTGAGGGAACGCGGATCTCCACGCAAGGCGCCTGCGCACCGATAATTTATACCGATCGAGCCTCAAAATTCCCCCTGAATTTACGTGACAAATGCCGAAGAGCTTTCTAATGCCGGTAGGAAAAACAATAGATCAACTGCAAGATAAATAGCGAGGTTTGATTCATGGGCCCGTGCGCATGCGCCACTTGAGAAATGGGCGAAATTCGTTTGGATTACAGGATATTTTCCGAATGAGTGGAAATTGCAGGTTTCGGTTGGGGTCTGTCAAATCATTGTTTTGTAATGGACGCTTTTCGAAGAAATTTCCTTAATCGATGGTATTATAAAGCAATCGTTGGTTATTATATACTACAAATAGAAGAAACAAATTTCGTTGTTCAAACAAGTTCCTTTTAGCGATTTTGGAAGAAAATCCAGTCTACCAATAAATATTTTAAATTAATTATTATTTACCAACGCGCAAGAAAACAAACACCGGACGAGGGTATAAGTTACTTATCTAAAAAGCAACAAACAAAATTGAATTAATGCGTTATTTAACGCGCGCGCGTAACGCCTTGGCCAATTTCAGCAGGTTCGCAAAAAGAAAGCCCGGGAACGCGTGACTTTCCGCTCGTTCTTATTGACAAAGCGTTAATAGGCAAATCGTTCGGGCCAAAGGAAATAAGAACACGACAACAGGTCGGATAAGTGCGGGCGCTTGCCACACTCTCGATATTGCCCCCGCAATTTTATTTCAAATTCTTGCAGACCGTCTGTTCTGCAGTAATGTCATCACCCGCGTAAAAATTTTTACGTTTATTGAGAGTTTAGCCAAACTTTACTTTGGCATAACTTTACGATAGCATGGCCAACGAGACTTTCCCAAACTTCGAATTTCAAGTTTTTTAGCTAAAATTTCGCTAAACTTTATGTAAACTTTTAAAAAATTTGTAGAAAGTATAAAAAAGTTTAGCGAAACTTTGGAAAGAATTATCTAAACTTCAGAAAAAGTTTCAACAAACTTAAAAACTTGAAATTCGAAGTTTGGGAAAGTCTCGTTGGCCATGCTATCGTAAACTTATGCCAAAGTAAAGTTTGGCTAAACTTCCAATAAACGTAAAAATTTTTACGCGGGCAAGTAGCGCTTTTTATCATCAGTCAGTTTTGTATCGAAACGTTAAAAATTTCTATCATTTTTTCCTCTGTTTATTCTAAAATAAAAATACAGCTCATCGAACGTTACATCCAAGTGTCTCAACTCACTTCCCGATGAAAACACCTCTTGCGCCAGAACCCACGAGTACAAAGCAAATTAAATCAAGGGGATCGCGAGTGTACGTGACCTTTTCAGCGCTGCAAAGAACCTCGAAAAACGGCAGAGTCAATCCAACTACACCTCCGTACGTGTCGGTCGGCAATTCGCCGCCGACGGCACCTCGGAAAATCGCGCTCTTACAGGCGTCCGTAAATCCTTCGCGCCGGACCTTTTACTCGCCGCGCCGCCGCCGGCGATTTTTTGCGCCGCGCGCGCGTTTTATTCCGGGCGACACCGCAGGCACTCGGTCAAGCGGTGCGCCGGTGTGGCCGATCGGATTTCTCCCTCTCTCGCTCGGCGGAATTTTCTCATCCGAAAAGTGGCGCGCGCGGCGTTTCCTTTTCCGTGATTCACGGCTGTCTGCGCCGCTCTCGTGGACGGGAATTCGCGCGAGAAGTTCACGGCGAACATCTCGTCGAGTGCATTGTCGGGGAGTTACCGGGAGTCGACGTTGACTGGAGCGGTTATTTACGAGACCTCTCGCCGGACAATGCCGTTTACGATTGGAAGAAGGCTGCGGTGACGGCGTGTATTTAGCGCGCGCGATTGTTGTTTTTACGGGCGATAATTATTCGAAATTTGCAAGAGATTACAAGTATTTTGCGCTCGGCAATGATAATAATTTGAATTTTACAAGGCAATTCTGTAGCCGGAAAAAGGACGAGAGTTCTACGTGTATGTAATACACAAATCTTAGACAAAACTCAAATCCGCGTATTCAAAACATTACATTACGTAAACATTGACTTTCTGAAAAGCCCATCAATAACCTAGCCATATATCGCAGCGCATTGAAACGACTTCCTCCCAATCCGCCAGCGGTCGAAATTCCAATCCCCGGCACCTCTCAGCATCCGCCGTCGATTAAGCCATTTCCTCCGTCCTCCAATTAAAATCAGATCAAACGCATACACGTCCATCGACTGACCGACGTCCCACGTGGTGGCCCGAGCACGTGTGACACGTGAAGTGCCGGTGCCGTGGTGAAGGGCCCCGCCGCGAGGTCTCTCCGCTCTCGCGTGAACGTCGTCAGGGGCGTTGTTGTAGAGGTGCCATTGTATCTTGGCGCACGTGCGCGATGTGTACGTAATACCGTACGGGACGTCGGCGGCGCAAAGCCCCGGGAATGGAAATCGCGGAGCGTGACTGGCCGCGGGTTCCGGTACTCGGCGGGCGATCGCCGATGCTAATGAGAGCCGGGGGAGAGTTTAATTGTCGCGGATAGAGAGTTTTTTTGGTGTGCATTTGTTCGCTGTTCATTGGGTATATAGGCCTATATACCGACTTTTTGGTGCGGAAAACGACTCTTTTACTAATTCCTTCTTTCTCAATGGGGGGCATTTTATTAAAAATTTTCGACGTTCATTCCAAAAGTACATCAATAACTTAATCGTTCATCGTTCATCACTTAGCCATTCTCTCCGCCTGTCTCCCCGGTATCACTTTCCCGGGCCTCGGAGATCGTATTTTAGCGCGCGTATGACAGCAATATTTCCCGTCGGCGTGCGTGCGCACCTGCCTATCGAGTAATCGAGGCTCAGGCGAGCGTGTAATCGCCACATCCGAGGGAGCACAAAACACCGTGAATTGCATACCGCAACGAACCTCACTGTGATTCGTGTCCTGCGATTGCCCGTCCCGCTCGATCCCAAAGAGAGATGAGAGTTTTCCACCCTTTGCCGGGACGGTAATTTTGAAATTGAATATCCTACTCATATAAAATGTAAAATGTTTTGCGAAAACCAAAATCATTACCACGCTTTGAGGGAAATTTTGATGAAAATGCGGAAAAGTTTACTAACTAGAATAACATTTATTTTTCGGAAGTTATTTCATTTCAATAAATTCCAAGAAGTCGATAAAAATAAACTCGATTTGCATAAATACGCAAGGAAAGTAAAACCGAAGGAAGGCGGTAGCCGGGTGTTTGTCTAAACATCCGAAAGTGAATAAGAAAATGATTACGAGCGCTCAAGGCAAAAACGGCACTTTCGGATTAAGGCAAAAGCTGATGACCTCCTTATTGCCGGCTCTCCGCACAACGAGCGAATCAATCATTTCGCAGCGGCAGAAACGGCAGAAACGTTTCCGACTGCGCGGCCGTCTCTACATTTTAAATAATTACATCTCAATTTCGAATAGAGCCTCGGCCGACTGAATTCGTCCGTGAGAGAGCGGAGCAAGTATCCGGAAGAAAGTATCCCATCAACGCTAATGCCTCAATATTCCGCATAAGGCCCCGAACTCGGCGGCGCTCGCATCTCTCTCTCTCTCTCTCTCTCTCTCTTCAAATTCGCGCTTTCGCGTCGCGGCGTCTTTGAATTACTGGCCGTGACTGCGTTCTCGCTTTCATGCTACTTACGGGCCGGGCTCTCTTCTTCCTTCGCGGCTGACCTCCATTAAAAATCCGCCGAGTCGACGAACTCGGTGTGTATATCGGCTTGCGCAACGCCCCCCGCGTGTATATACTCTTCCTTTCTTTTAGTTTTCCGAAGAGCGCCAGATGAGAGGGCACAAAAACTGCTGCTGCTGCTCGCTTCTTTACGACGTCCGGTGAAATGGGACGTATTAGCATATTCTCTTCGGGGCCGATGGAAAGTCGGGCCTTGGTGCGCCGTTAACCCGTGGGGCTTGTTTTTATCTATCGATTGTCGAGTTTGTGCGCGAGCCGCGCCGAACTTATTATTTATCGGCGGCTGGGAAATGAAGGTGATTGTACCCGCGTTTGTGTGCTTACACAATTTTGAGGAAATGAATTATATTGGGAATAGTTCCTTGGTTCTTTCTTCGTTTTTTTCGGTGGCTCTCGTTGCGAACCGTTGATAGGTGTTGCTATATCTTTTTTTGAGTGCAACCGACTAACAATCGGTGCGTAATTGGGAGGAAGTACGTTTGCAATCGCCTTTAGAACACCTGAAAAAGAAAACCTTTCTAGCACAACACCAAATATCATAGGTAGCTGCTTTGAAATAGACAAAGTTTCAGAGATGATTAATTACAGAGTCAAGTTACATTAACTTTACTATATTTTCAATTGATACAACGTCTATGTTTTTTTTTTTTTTTTTTATAAAAATTTATGTTAATAAACCATCAGTTTAAGATACATTACTATCCGCTAAAAACACAATAAGACCTAAACCGATAACCATATATGTATATACACCAGATCTGAAAAAAAAAAATTACTTTAACGACTCGCCTTTCTTCACGACCGAAAGCCGTCGTAATTTTTCGCAGACCACCGTAGGTTAAGACTCTCGTCAAAGAAAACTCTATATCTGCCGTACTAATCGTAGGAGGAAAAACTCACGCGAGAATTCCCGGCAAGACGCGCGTCGTTGCGCAACGCAGTTCTGTTCCTTCCGCGAGATGACGACGATTAGGGAAAAGCTCTTTCTTTTCTTGCTTCCACGCTCCGTTGTTCCAACGGCTGCCAGTTGCGTGAAGGAGAAATGCAGTTGCGAGAGTTCTAAGCGCGCTGTTCGTTGTCGGCTCCGATGACGAGGATTGATGTTTTTAATTGGCTCGCTTTGTTGTCTCGTTTCGTTGAACTGTTTTAGCCGACGATCTGGAGTTGACCCAAAGTCAGTGTTTTTTTTTGTAATTATTGAGGGTTAAAAAAATGCTAATAAGGTGTAATTAACAGCTCGTTTGTTTACAATAGATAATCACGTTAAATTCACATCTGTTAAATCGCTAGTTAATTATTCTTCATTATCTAAATATGATGTATTACACTGTAAAGTCTGTTCACACTTGTCTAGATAACCATCAAATGATAAACGAGAAGGCAGCATTAATTTTCTTCCGCGAAGCAATGAAGTTTCGAGATTAATCCTCTATTGTTGTTTTAATTCCTAGTGCAGCCGCACTGCAATAAACTCCCAAGTGCCATTGTCTACCTCCCGCAGTGATAACACCTTGTATCTTTGCACCTTTAGCCGTTCCTTTACATAACCCCATGCTCAGCTGCTTCAATTTAAAAAAAAAAAAAAAAAGCAGCCCCGGTCTCTTCCTTTCCAAACGGCCCGGTTAATTACGAGCCCATAAAATTAACGCTTCGACAACGTATCAATCCTCGCGGCAGTGTGAGACTCCCGAAAGCGCGCCTAACTAAGCAACCGAACTCTCCGCTTACACTTCATTAGCGGGAAAACTCTCCCGATTAACCGGCGCGCGCTTTTTTCACCCCGCAAAAGGGGACACGCAGCTCCGCCTCGGCTCTTGCACCTGCGCTCTCGCGGACACCGCCTCTCCCGCCTTGCGAATAAACAACCGGCATTATGACATCGGCGATTAGATAACGCCGCGGGGTGACGACGGCGTTCAAGCGGGGGGGGGGGGGGGGGGGGTCCGTG
>JAWWML010000001.1:32538784-32650618 GCA_035047165.1 Ormyrus rosae | reverse complement strand
CTAGATAGATTCTATCTAGCGGATCTATCTGGAATCTAGAATTCTGGCTAGAATTTATCGGAAACTTGCTACCAGGGAAATGATTCAAGAAATTTAGAATATATAATTCAAGAGCTTAAAATCATTATTTACGGCAGATTTAAAAATCTTTTATTAACTCTAAAAACTGGCTTATTAAAAATTATTTTCAAATTACGCCTTAATAAATACTTTGTATAATTTTGTATGACATTTATTAGACAACGCCACTCGCTACTTTAATAGTCGGTTGTGCGTATCCATTATAGCGTTTTTTTATTTACAAAATTATCTCTACTTTGCATTTGCACCAATTGATATGATTATATGCTACTATAAGTTTCTCGTGATACTTAAGTTAAGTTATATACTTAAGTTACATTCGTATTGAATTTCGTATTTAAATACGCACCTAAACCGATTTGCACAATGTCGCTTTATTCTCACGCTTTGTGTACATTATCGCATCTTTTTTACTGCTAATAAATTGCGCTTGAAACAATGTCAATGTCACTTAGCTCATCGTTGGTTCATTAATAAAACGCAATGGCACTCGCGTATTTTTATATCGCAATTATCATGCGTAATAATTTATTTTACGCTTGAATGTTTAATGAGACATTAATCAGAAAGCAAAGTGTAGCGAGCAATTTGCATCGGTTCAGAAATTAAGTCTCTTATAGTTTTGCTGCATTAACGGTACGTTATTAATAATTAACTCATAATTAATGAAGTCTTGCATTCTTAGGAACATTTAGCGATAAATTAACCTCTCCGTGTGTCTCCAGGGTAATTGCGAGGTCAAACGTATAACGCAACTTTGCACATACGCATTCCAGTTCTAAGAAAAGATGCTATATATACGTAATAAAGCTTTTTGCATTATAAAAAAATATTTATAAGCATTTGAATAGTAATCGAGTGCAATAATCGTGATCTCAGGTTTCAATAAATAATACTTTAAACAATTGCGAAATTCACTTTGAGAGAAAATCTAACAAAAATTTCTTCTCATATTGCCTAGAAGTAATTGATCCTGGAAATGAAAACCAGAGCAGTCCAGTAAATAAAAACCGAACGCGTCACCGGCGAGTTCAAAGGAAGCCCGGAAAAGCGTTTTCTCACTCCGGCACCGTATACACGTAATCCGGCAAGACTCCCCGACAGTAATTAGCCGGTTGCAATTAGGAAAAATGGAAAATCTCGGCTGGTGCCGCGAGCGATTCTAAACGATGCGCCCGGCGTTTGTGTGCGTTTTCTTATTAAGGAACGCCTCAATTAGAAACTTACACGTGTAAGCACGCACGCAAAATACCAACCCATTTTCTTTCTAATGATGTTTTCATTCCCAGCGGATTTTTAAGCGGGAAAAGCGCGGCGAACGGCAGCTGTTACATCGCCGGAAAATCGCCTCCGACGTTTTATATGCTCGTGTGTTGATCAGCTGCGTTTGGGATTAAGTCGTTTTTTCCTGACGGTTTTATGTCACACTTTATACGCTCGGACGTTAAGTAGAGCTAAGTATACTTGAATGTTTGCTTTTTAAATCGTAGCAAAGATTCCTAACGCCGCTTTTTAACCGAGCGATTTCTTTTACGCCATTGACACTCGCAGCGTGATTGCGTAAAAGGAGAAGCGCAATTTCACGCTGATAAACTTACCGCGCATATAAATCGACTGAAATGAAATAATTTTCATTAACCTATCTCGATTAAATTAGCTTGCGAATTAGCGAAAGAAGTTAATAAATAGCGAGAACGCGTCCTGATTAAACTAAATAATTGCATCGATTTACTTGAACGCGCTCGTATGCATCGTAGCGTCAATTAATTTGAATAATCATATGGATAACTATATTTATTTTGCTCCCACGAGCGAGTCTATCCAGATAAACTTTTGCATACTACATTGGCGACTGGCAATACGGACAGCAGCGGCACTTCAAGTTCAAACAAACATCATAAATTTCCGAACTCGCGCCTCCCGCTCGCCAGCGTTTACAAACACGTCAATTATGAATGAGCCGCGCGATTATTGATTACCAGAAAAGCACTCGTGCCCGAACTCGACGTAATAATTTCCCTTACGAAACTCGGCGCTTTCAGACGTCAAATTGGAGGAAGAGGCAAAACACTTTCGAGTGTACGTCCTGTTTGCTTAAGGATACCGGCGATCTAAATTGTATCGCTCAATCATATGATGTAAACCGTTAGAGGATTACGTGTTTAAGATAAAGGAAGAAATATATCTCTCCGAGAAATGTTTCTTTGTTGTTGCAACGTTCTGTATAGTCACATTATTTCAGAAGTAATGAGAAGATTGTCATTTTTTAGTTTCACAATTGCAGTCTCTTATCTCGCATTGAAAATTGCAGAGCTTCAGTAAAAACGCATTAGCCAGTTGTTTATTAACTTTCGCAAAATTGTTGCGAATTTTCACTCTCATTAAGGTGAAATCAACTACCGAAAAAAGCTTGGAATGCGACATTAATTTCCCGTCAAACAGTGAATCAATTCGAGCATTTGCATCTCGATTAACTTTTCCTCATTAAATCCGAAAGTATGCGTTAGTTGGCATAATTCTTCCGGAAAACGATAAAAGTACAACTAAGCATTTTCTGGCATAACGACCGTCTCAGCTGCTGATGGAGGCAACTGAAAAATGACGATTTTACAAGAACTTATTCAATCGCCGTAGCTGGTCTGTTTACTGCTAAAAAGCTGCTGCAGAAACGTTCAAATTTAGGATTGGAACAGCGTGTAAGTGGCTTTATGATTTCTGCAAACGAGCCTCGGAAACTAAGCACAGTAGACAGTAGACCGGATTAGTGATTTATGTATTTACTGCGTTGTACAGCGGAAAATGCTATTTTATCTGCGCGTTAAATGATAAATCCGTGTTTTCTCAATAAAACACTGCATTTATTATTTTAATTACTTTCATTTAACTCGATTTCCTTTTATCGCTTAGTGTTCTTATTCGATCCATTTCTGCGCTGTTTTCCTTAAATTATGCAGGAAATTCGGTGCAGCGGCGCGATTTTTAATCTGTTCTTAGCTAGCTTTCTAAATAAATTCTTTATTTGATTTACCTATCTTATCTCCAAGTTTTATTATCTCGCGCATATAAATGAATTATTTCAAATACAATCTAAAAACAGAAAATTAAAAGATTCTTATAATATCTCATGTTAGTGATTCCGTTATCTTTGTTATCGCGATTTAGATCTCTAGAAACTTCATAAATTTCACTCACAAAATCAAGTCTCACTGCATTCCTTAATTTCATTAATTTTCGCTAAGCACTTCAAAATTCGAAGTTTCGATACCCTCGATTTCCGGCCTTTGGCAATAAATAAAATCCGCTCGTAATGACTATGCAAAACAAAATTCCAACTCCAGAATCCAGTAGCGGCGGGACCGCTGCCTTAAACGTTAGCGTTTCGCAGTCATTACTCGCGTAATAGAAAATTAAGTCATACCAAGTTAGTTTCGGTAGCGTCACATCCACTCGCTAAATCGTTTCTCTTTCGCGACTCGCGCGTCGTGTATATACGCGACTTGGCACACACACGAGCCTCTGCCGCAATCGGGGAGAATTATCGCGTATTCAGGAGAAGAGCCGCACAGCTGATCGACGGCGTTTTGTTTGCGAAGCTCAGGCTGACTGGGCTATTAGCTAAGCGTGTGGTTACGCCGCGATGCAACGCCGAGGACTTAACGTAATGCCCGGGGAAGAGGCCTTAAGTAACCGACGCTCGTGCGTAGACGATTTTTTTAAAAAAGCAGGCCTCTGCTGGAAAATCGTGATGGGAATGCCGATTAACGGAGAATGGTTTTGTGCTACGAATTAGCGATCGAGTACGTGTCATATTTTTGTGCGGGGACTTTGGATTATTTTGGGAAAAGCGTTGAGTTATTGCGAGAAAAGAGATTTTAGAAGTGCGGAATGAACGGCGTTCGTAAATTTAATAACCAAAAATAATTGCCTGAAAGACGATTATGCTATTTTCCAAATTGCAGCGTTTTCAATTTTAGGCAATAAATTGTAAATATTCGTGAATCTCGCGAGCAAAATTTCGCTGATTTCATTTTACTACGTGCATTTTAGTATTGGACAATTATTTCTTTCCCAATGTAATTGGAAAGGTTAAGACTTTTTCTGTACGGCAGCATCCACATTTACCAGAACTTGTAATTACACCTTTTTTTAAAATCGATATTATAATTTCGACAATTGAAATATAGCTGCACGTCCAATATCTTCTCAATCCATTATTTTATTTCCATTTGTAAGTGAAACTATGTTAAAAACTCTGTAAAATGACGGTGCTATTGAGAAACTTGTATATTTTGTAGCCAATCCACAGATCCCTATCCACACTCCTCCAATCGTTCTTACACTATCAATAATTTACCCAGCTAATGCAAAAATAAAACCCACCGCAACGGCCACTACTGGAATCCGTTAAAAATGTCAGACTATAGCCAAGTCATTTTATCTCCTTTATTTCTTCTTGCATTCTTACCTGGCCATTATAATCTCGCCGACAACTCCCTCGCAGTCACGGCCACTCGAGCTTTCTATCCCAGCTATTTTCCATAAAATAAAGAACTTCCAATTGCAATAACTATCGGGTTACCCGAGTAAAAGGTCACGGGTGAATCACGCGTTAAAAGCACGGAGGTTTCCACACGCAATTAATCACGGTATCGTATATAAGTAAACGCTCCACTTGCGCCGAGGTCTCTAATATCGCTCGTAACAGCAGTTTTCCACGCGGATGGTTTAATTACGCCGTTAGTGCTTTATGTTGGCAACACTTGCGACACCTTGTATTTTGGCGTTTCCAAGGGTGGCGGGATCGACACGTAATACAGATGTAATTCTTAATGGAGAACCGAGAAGCGAGTAATAAGATATAGGGAACGATTGTACGTCCGCTGGTTTCTTTTTTTCTCGAAGGCGTTTCACGCCTTAATGCTGGATTTACAATGGCACCGGTACTTGTATACACACGCGGTTGTTACATAAATAAAGGCACGTAACTTTGTTACTAGGTTTGTACGTTGAGAAAAAGGTTGGCAAATGGATTAAATATATGGTTTCTTAGAATTTCATACATTTGTTTCAGGGACCATTGTTATTTTTGAATATTTTTAATGTTTTTCCTCAGAAGGAAGATAGTAATGAATTTCCGACTTTAAGAACTTTTGAATAGTCACTTTGTAGAATAAAATATGTTGCAAAATACATATTAATTTTACTTCGAATATTATTGCAAAAAAGTTTGAAGCAATTCAATAAATTAATATTGATTTATTATAAGTAGACATTATGCAAATATTGTAGCTGCTCATTATCAAAATTTAGATAATTACTTCTGTTCGCAATTGGATTGTAAATAACGTTGCAAAATACTAAACAGTTTTCGTTTTAATTACTCATTCCGAATAAACAAATCATGCAGATTAATGAACATTTCCCGAATTATAAACACAAATTTAAGTATCCATTACCTACGGCGTTCGTTTCCTGAACCATCATTCCCATGTTTGTTTTGAGAACATTGCGCAAATTAATAGCCACCATTACGTTTTCTCTAATTGTGAGCAACCGGTAGCCTCAAACGTTCAACCGCTCTCGATCGATTACGTTTCTCGGGCGTGTAACGAGCGTTTAATAGAAGTCAGCTTATATGCAAACCCATTGAACATTCGCTTTTAATGCCGTCGTTCTTGGCCGGAATGATTGTTTGATAGTCCAGATCCAGATCGCGCGTCGTTTACGATCCCCGAAGCCATAACCCTCCTTTGTTTTTAAAATATTTATTCATTTCCTCCCCCTCCCGGCTTCGATGCATATAAAATTCGATTTTATAGCCGGCAGATAAACTTTTGTTTTAACGAGGCTTTAATCGCGGCAGAGTTTTATATCCGAGCGAGTTTCGCAATAAGATAGTGCTTAGACTCTGGTAGCATTCGAGAGAAGTTACAAAATTTATTACCTAATACAAATATTATAAAAAAGGCCTTCTTACTTTGTGATTCATTTTAGCTCATGTACTTTTTTTTCTTTGCTCTGTTACAGGTAAGATTTCTCAGTACAGAAAGGCCTTACTGTGATGTGTATAAATCCTTTATGAAGTGTTGCAAGTAGCGTAAGTATACAAGACAATAAATCCTTCCATTTGCAGTTCGAGCTCGATTTTTTATTTACCGCTGGGATCTTCGTTCCGGTGAAAAAAAAAATCGCGATAACGCAGTTGAAAGTTTACAGGCGTGAGAAAAGGAATAATGAATTATGTTAAAAAATATGATTTTTTAATAGATGGGAATTTTGCTTCATTATGTAATGCAGAACAATTTTGAGAAAAGGCATTAGACTGTGATGTACATCCTCGTTTGTACGGAGCAAAACAAAGATCGGTTGCGTGAAAGTATTCCTTACTCTAATCAAATTTATAAATAATAATAAATGCCACGAATTCGTGTTACGTACCCTTAAAGAAACTAAGCCAATAGATACATAAAACAGTTTTTTATTACGTTCATCATAATTTACAGTTCAGTTCATTATATTTATTATAAAGAGAATTGCGCAGAAGTAATTGTAATGCTCGATAGTTTAGAGGTAAACTAATATCTCAGACCTTTAACCGAAAATCTCATCAATTTTTTCAATTTATTATACCAAATTAAGTATCTATTACCCGTAATCTCCATTATTCCGATGAATAATATCCCCTTAATTAAATGCTTATTAGCGGCATATTACGAAGCAACTCGGCTACTAATTACAAACCCGCATTACTACATTCTAATAACTTGGCAATTTGCGAACGAAAATGCGAGAGATGAAAACTGCAGCCGCGACGACGAGCCATATCCGCGCGCGCTCGCACAATGCAATAGCCTCAATCCAGTGTGCAACGAGCGATTAATAACTGGCATTTGGCCCGACGCCGCTCGCCATTACAACAATAAAAAAAAGGCTCTCGCGAGAGAGAGTCTTTCGTCCTTTCATCCTATTCCGCAACGCGGTCCCGGCGCCTTTCTCACGTTTCCCCCGAGCTCCGAAGCTTCCTACTATGTCGCCATCGAGCAGAGGTACCCCCTACGGACTCCGCGGGGATAAAAAAAAAAAAAAAGAAGAGACAAGATCCATCAGAGACGCGAGCGAAGCGAAATTCAGCGGGCGCGAGTCCGAGCTTTCGCAACGAGAGCGAGATGATTGTGCGAAAGCGCCTCGGTTATGCGTGCATGAATTATGCATGCCGCGCGCGCTGCTCCTTGGGCTCCGATTTCAATTAGTTACGGGCCGGAATCGGTTGCCGGGTATATCATCGCGAGGAGCGTCTTATCGCGGACGGCGGGTATTGGACTTGGCGAGAGATGGAAATTCGCGTCTATCGCTCGGTAATATCGGAGTGTTACGCGCGAGTCGCGAGCGTGAGAAGCTTAAGGAGATGCGGGCTTGCGAAATGGACTGACCATACGGAAGAGAATTCCATTGGCAAGAGTAAATTTCTATAGGGAGAGCTGGGCAAAACGGACACCTTAAGGAAAAACGAATAAAAAATGAATTCAAGAGGGAAAAATATAATCAATTAAAATCTTATTCTAAAGTAGATATCAAAATAAATAAGTACGTGCAACCATAGCGATGAATTATTGTTTAAACATATAATAAAAAATTTTTGAAAATTTTGGAATTTTGAGGTCTTTAAAAATCTCCGGGTAAAACGGACACACTCAAGAAAATTCAATAAAAATTGGTTAAATAAGCAATTTTGATCATATTTATATGTATATACATTTGTTTATAGAGGTTTATGGCAACCGACGGGTTATTCTATACATATAAGCCTGTCTCGTTCCAACTAGTGGAAAATTACGACGGTAGGCATAAACGAAGTTTCTCTCTTACTCTTAATAGAGAAAGCATCTTCTCTCATTGTCGCGGTCATCATAAAACCCTATTTATGATAATATAATATTATATAATTATATATAATATATAATTTATATTATATATATATTATCAATACAGGACAGGGTGACCATTTTGCCCGGACCGTCTTGCTCGGAATGATTAAAATGACTTTTCTTTGATAAAACTAGTGAAAAAAAAATGATATTAATTCTAAAAGGTTTTATTTTGGTAAAATATCTATAAATACAATAGCCTGATACTATTTTAATTTCATCATCCGTGTAAAAAAATAAGTTCACTTATTTACCTTGATAACATCGTAAGCTCACAGACTAACATGAATTTTTTTATTTCTAAGCAATGTTATTGCCGCGAGCAGCGCGCAAGTATTGAAACTTTGATGCTAATGACACCCATAATATACTTGATTTATTTCGGATTTTTCGTAACAGTGATATCAGAAATAATAGGGGCTGTCCGTTTTGCCGAGTATGACCATTTTGCCCAGGTCTCCCCTACTTTTTTTTGTAGCAATGGCTTTTGGCTTTACTTTAAAATTTAACTAACTTTTGGAATGCTAATAAAATGCATGGCACGTGACATAATATTATAAAGCAGGTGTATTTCTATTTGACTTTCAATGGATGATTGGTTTCAGTTATATTTAGTAATAATAAAACGGTTAAAAAACTTTGAGCTTATCTGCACTTGGAATGCAAATATACATCACGATTGAGCAGCATCCACTTAACCAACATCACTCCTTCTGCCATTCTTGACTCTTCCTCTTCTAATTAGTCAAACCGAAACCTCGCATTAACACACAACGATTAATCCAGTTTCCTGAACCGATAGCTTTGTTCTCCCCAAAGATACGCAGAGCGCATAAAATCACCCTAATAACAGCTTTCTTCCGCCGATCGGAGAAAATTATTCCGAGGAGGAAGATTCACAACTTCCCTCGTCAATGTTATCAAGCTTGTTTGTAAACAGAGGTCTTTGGCGGCTAATCATCGGTCCGCGACGAGCCGAAGGTGCGACTTTCGAGCGTAATTAGCTCATTGTGTCCGCGGTCTAGGAAATTTGGAGTTTTTCATTTTCTCCCTCGCTGAGGAGGGGAGTGAAAGTGATTTCTCTTTTTAAGCGACTTTCGAAACTAGGTGCAATCGATATTGAAACGAGCAGTTGCGAGGTTATCAGAGTGAGACGCGTCGTGCGCTGTTTCAGGTCAATTTCACTAATGATAATCCCGCGCGCTTGACATTTTTTTTTTATTTCGAGATGCTGCAAATACTGGTGTAACTGCCGGCTGAACGGATGATTAGTTTTCAATGCCACAGACTTTTATTTGATGGGCAAACTTTTTGAGGAAAGTCTTTTTGCATGTTCAAATACAAAATGCTTTGAAGCAGTTGGTTTTGTACTTTTGTGCTAAGCATTGGCAATCAATAATAGCTTAAATGTTTGTAAATATTTATTTTATTTCTGCAAACACTTGTTTTCTACAAATTTAATGCATGGCTTCTATAGTTAGCATAGGTTTCGAACAGATTTTCAGTATGCATGCTTTCATATATCATATAAGCAAGCTTTAATAATAAATTTTGTAGTTGGTCCAGTATATTTACGTCTAATTATCGAAGGATGGGCAAAAAGCAGTTTCACTACTTGCTTGGCACATCCGCATTTCATGTTCATTCATTCATAGCGCATTAATTCTTTGAACACACCTTAATGTAGCCATCTGTTCTCATGTAACTGGGCTTTTCATTCCGTTTAAATCTTTAAGAGAAGTCATAATTCATTATAATTCCTTTTTTATGCACGCAGGGATATAAACGTCCTACGGCTATTATAGCATGCGACTTTAAAAAAGCAATAAAATTCACGATTGTTTTGAGTTTGAATCAATATTAACTCAGAATCGTCAACAAAGTTTTCTCATCGCTTCATTCGATCTAGCCTTTATGCAAAAGAGGGAAAATAAATATGAAAAAATGCTTTTTATGGCGAGGTATTTGCTTTTAAGAAAATTAGATGTAAATTTTTAAAAATTGTGTATTACTTTGTTTTACTGTTTAGCTATAAAGCTAATGATGACCCTGCAGATATCTACTATAAGTTTTCACTTAACAATATTCAACTGATAATATAATTAAATATTAAGCTCTAATTACATGTTGATATATCCATTTTTCTATTTATATAGGCAGATTTTTACCATCATTATGACTTTAGTGCTCACATATTAAATACTTGTTTCAGAGTATCATAAAATACTGATTTACATATAAGCGCCTCTTAAAAATTTACAATGTAGCATAAAACCGTTTACTGATCTCCAGCAATCAAAGTTTTTTATTCTATTTCACTTCTTTGATTGTCTTACTGCACAATACTCTTTAGCCGACAAGCTTTAGCCAATCAGCGACTCTATTTTTCTCCTGCACAAAGTATATATATATATATACTTTGTGTTGTATTATATAGTAATACATAATAGAAATTAGCTTAGAAAGCGAATGCATCTGTCTTCCTCGCAATTCGAGCTTACGCATCGAAATCTCGAGCGCCGCGCGCCTAACGAACCCGCATGCATTCTTAGAATCATAAACTGTGACGAAGACAAGGAATCCTCCGAGCTTGATTTATCATCGACTCGCATCCATGATTTATCGAACTGAACTAATCTCTCTCATTTTCACTTTTGTAATTATCGCGGTGATGTGAAATATAACAGGCTTTTTATACGGAAATTAATGCATTTTTAGAAATTGAAGAGCGGAAATTGTAAATTTCGTAAATGTTTATTTTTATTTATAGTAAGTAAAATTAGTAGTAAGACCTGGTAATTAGTGTAAGTTCTTATAAAGATTTTTGCATAAAATTGAACTTGATGAAGCGTAGAAGTTTGAAATATTAATTTTTTACTTCCTGATTGGAGTTAATACCAAGTTCATGCAGGTAGGAAAGCACCGGTTTTTTATAGCTCGAAACTTTTATTTCAATCTAATTATAGCGAATTACTTTCTAATACACACACTGTTGCTATTGTATTCCGCGTTTACTATTTTTTTAGAAACAATAGGAAGCTTTATTTGGAAGTGCAACGGATAAGAGAGTTTCTAATTCTTGAACCGAAAAAGTGTAGATTACTTAGAGCCGCAGTTGCGTGACGATGTTATACTTTTTTGCATTAATAATTTTTTCATAAATTATATAACTTACGTACTACATCCTGAATCGTAATACTAACTTTCATCTAATAAAAGTATATAACAACGTATCGAAGTAATATTTTATATATTGTTTAAAGTTTCTTGGAAAAAATGTAACATAAATGTTTCAGTTTAGAAATTAGAGTTCACCATTTCTCCATACAATCTAATTACGTATAAATTAGTATCGATTTAAATTATTACGCCAATTACAGCTGCTTTTACTGTTCAGATATTTATATTATCATCTCATTCTCAAACGTAATTTCTCACTTGTAAATTAAAGCAATAGTTAATTTCCAATGGAATTAGTATCCTAGATATAAATTAGTAACGAAAAATCGAACAACGCTCGCCTTATGTTTTTTACTTCACAAAAAAAAAGTACTCAATTTAGGACCACCCGCAAGAAAAATTAGTTATAATGTAGTGCGACTCCGAAACTGTCGACAGGCTGAATTTTTTCACTGCGAGCTAAGTCCAGGTAAACTATGAAATAGTAGTTGCACCGAACCTTCTATTTCCACGAGAACAGTTTTTGTGTGCCCAGCTTTCCCCCAATTAATTAGTCTAAGAAAAAAAGGCGAGGAAAACGGATGGTTACATGAGCACTCTTAAATAACCTATTTTTAATCCATTTTCGGCCGAATTCTCAATTTCAAGTTAAACTTTTAGCCTAATTGAGACGTTTAGTGTTCAATAAATATTTTTTCCCGCGCGCGCGCTTAGTTGGATTTAAATATTTGCAGCCAGTCATCCGAAACCGATATCGAGAAATGCCTAACACCTAATTCCGCTAGACAATATAGTTATATCGTGCCGAGGAAAATATATATCCTAATTAAAACGTTACACCAATAAGGAAATAGTAAAACTTTTGACTTTATTCATTTTATCTGAAACGCTAAATAACGATAAGATCATTTTTTTCTAAATGCTTCGGGTTTCTGGGCGAAATTTCGATATACGAAAATTGTTTATTCGATTCGACAAAAGTTTCGAGTAATTTATGCGAAACTGATTAACCGTTCGCGCAAATTATAATACACAGGTTTCCGAATATCCTCGACGAAATTCTGCTATAAATTTCACAAAGCTCCGCAAAAGAAAATTCAGCTGGCATGTACAAACTCCTCCAAGTTTCAGTACAGACTTTCGCCCTCGTCGTCGATTAGCGGTGCAATCGGCATTTCTATCGCTTGAATTCGCCTTGGCACGAATGCTTATCTGGGCGTTTTTCGCCGGTCGTTTAACGAGGCGTTTTTTTTTTTTTGCGCAACGCTTCATTACATCCTTATCGAGTGGCATAAAGCGCGCGGAGAGATGCGCGCGTTTAACGCCGCGCGGCGCGGCTGATTTAGGTGTGCGCGCGCGCCCGCGAAGGAAGACGATCGTAAGTCAGCGGGGCCGCTTCGCTTGTAATTGAATGTCACGTGCCTCGCGGCGATAAATATTCGCATCGTCGGCCGCGGCGAAATCGAACGTTATAAGAGGAACAAGGCCCGAGGTGAATTAGAATTTTCTCTTTTTGCGATGCGCGCGCGTGTATGCGCGTTTAATTGTCCGGGAGAGACGCGGCTCTTGCCACACCGCCGAGTGTTTTTAACGACGGGAATAAATCTCGCGGCTTTTTCCAGCGAAATTGCCGAACGGCGTTTAGCGCTGCAATCGATGTGCGACTGCTTCTTTAATTGGGTTATTTAGAGTCTTTTTTCTGAAATATTGACGGCAGTTTTCTGTTTTTTTTCTGAGGGGGCATTAACGGCTCTAATGTTATAATGTTTTACGATCTCTGCTGGATTTGTCAATTAGAAAAGAGGCGGTATTGGCAAAATGCAAGAAACTTTTGAACGTAAATAGCTGGGGAAACTTCTTGCTCGGCAGGCTGCCGCGATAGCTTGAAGATAACAGAATCCTATACTCTTTTCAATTTTTTTTTTAAAAGTATTTGGAAGAATAAAAGAATTGTCTCCTTCAGCTTGAATTTGCATGTTAATGGACACATTTACGATGTGATGCAAGTGTCGTAAATCACTAACACATTCCGTTTATACTGTGCTCTAATGAACTTTTCTAAATAAGGATTACGCACATTATAAAAAACTCGTAAAATCTTTTAAGCCATTCATTCGCTGATAAAAAAGAGACAAAGATAGCTCTTTATAGTAGTTCAACGATCCTTCACTCTACAAAGATTATAACAGAGCATTAAGAAAGAGTCGAGTAACATCAATATTCATTGGAAATCACGCAATTTTTTTGTTCAAAAAAGTGAAAATTTAGATTTCGAGCTGGACGCAGTGTTATACAATTATAGTTACAAGATAGCGTTATCAGATCGACGTTCGTTTATCGCGCTTATAACTCAATTTGCCACTGCAGCTGACACCTGGTAGTATTCGACATAAATATATTTGCGCCGTTGGATTTCGATTCCAATAACGTGTAATCTTCGCATAAGAACTTCAACTTATCAAGGGGCTTAGAACCCGTATTTCTACTTTATCAGTGCCCCGCCTTGATAGAGCGACACTTTTCTTGCACGCTGCACTTAAACTTCCTTTACCAGCAATTACTCACTCACGAGCTTTATTAATTCGAAGTCTTTTTTGAACATCGCCGATAATGTATAATTAGACTGATTGTAAATTGATTCGCGTAAGAGCTTTCTTCAATTTATATAGTTTATTGACGATTTTTCTATTTCTGTAAAAATTTTAACGAGTTCAGAAAGCTCTTTAACCATTTTCCGGTGAAATTATCCATTTTTATCAATTAGACGCAAAAACATTTACTTTATAAGCTCAATAAACTTCGAAAATATTTTATAGATCATATATTAAAATAATATAACCGGTTTTTAATACTACTGATTTTTATCTCAAGTAAAATTGACACTTTTTTTTACAAGTTATTAAAAGTAAAAATAAAACGACAGTTCTTGTAAAAATAAAACTTTTCGCCTCTATCACATCTTCAACCCTATTTTATACAAACAATCGCGAATAACGCAACGCGCTTCATTACCATTCATACGCAAAACGGACTCTAAATCTTGTCTCGCAAAAAAGCTTTGAAATACGGAGAAAATCCCGCGGCGTGCAATCTTAATTGCGCGCGAGGCGCGATCCCTGAACTTGAAATCTTTCCGCCGCGGGGCAACTAATAAGGCGCCTCTACCTCATGCCTTCGCTCTCCGCGCGATGTAATTATATCCAAAAGCGGCAGGCGGCACACACGGACTCGAGGAGCCTAGGAAAGTCAGATGAATTGATGGCGCTCCGCGGCTCTTCCTGCCGCTCTTTTTGCCGCGGGAACGCATCGCGAGCCTGATTTCTCGCTTGGTTTATGCGCGAACTTCCGCCGCGGCGGAGTTGACCTTTCGCTTTTTTTCGAAGCGCTTAACGACGCCTTTCGTTTTCTAAAAGACATTTTTTTCGAGGCGCCGCGTATAATTTAGAGGATTTGCTTTTGGAATGCAGCTGCAAGCTTCTTCCTGACTTTCTATCTGCGAGAAATTCTGTTCAAAACAAGCTTATTAATATATCGTTTTGATAAAAATTTTTGCAATAAATTATTTCTATATAATAAACTAATCCATTATGTAAAGGTCTGATTGAAAGCGTAATTTGCAGAAAAAAAGAAAACGCCGGAACAAAAAATATATGCCCCGTCGAGTGAATATATTTTAAAGGCTCGCTCTAAAAGTGCTACATTCTTCCAACAATAAATCAATCAAAAGCGTAAACAAATAAAAGCGCGAGCGCCTATCGCGGATCGTTTTTTTTTTCTCTTCTTTTTTTTCATAGTTTCAAAACCGTCCACATTCCTCGCACTTTCAGGCCTGCTCGCGCTCGTATATAATTCATTATGCTCCGGATTTTTTTTCCCTCCTGTCTATCTCCTAACGCGACGTATAAATCCAGAGTCGTGGGTGATATACCCAAGTTAAGCGCCAGCATTCGTATCACGTTTGCCTGCACGCTCGCGCGCATGCGCGATTTTGCCAAGTGTCCGGGCGAGCATTTTACTGCCCCGTACCCCGTAAAGCACGCGGTGATTGATTACGCTGCGTACGTTGCTGGCCAATCAAGCGTTTACTCATACTATTCGAGTTTTTTTTCTACAAGGGGGACTTTTAGTTTTGATTTTGAGTCGATCATTGTGTTAATGTCCGCGCTTGTAATTTGCTTCTACGGCCGGCTTTATGGTTAAACACATGTTGGACACGAAATTTATTTGTTTTCGTCGTCAAAAGTAATTAAGCTGCTTTGAAAATGTATAAATTACACTTTGTTCAATGAGAAGCCTTTCTTTACAGTATTGAGCAACGTAAAAATTAAAATCGAACGCTTCAGTTATGCTCATTGAAATGAGCGTCAATACGTGTACTTTTATTAATCCAATTCCGCGAAACGGAATTACGCAACGGCCATTCTTGTAGGAGGAAATTTTTCGCCATTAAAATATCCCGGAGCGGCGCGCCACTCGGGGCGTACAACAATGATTGATCATTTCTATACGTTGGCGACCGCGATCGCGTTACCGCGCACGCAACAATTGCGTACGGCGTAAGCCGAAACCGCGGCGCGCCGCGAGAAGCGAGGGCGGAGGAAAATAGCCGCGCTCCGCGGAATTCGCTCCGCGAAATTAAAGTCCGTCCGCGTTCTGATTGAGGGCAGAGCGGAGCGCGAGTCAAAAGGCAGGCGAGCGAGAGCGACCGATTTGTCTAATTTCCTAATCAAAATTCGCGCGCAGCCGCGGTCTTGCGTTGGGCAACGCCGATCGAAATTGGGCGTGTTACTTTGGTAATTTGCTCCTTGTCGGATCGACGTCGGCTTTATCGGACGAGAGGGCATTTTTAAATGAATACCGACAGGTATATGATTTATTGAAAGTATTGCTCTCCTTATTACGGGTAACTGGATTGTGTGTATTCGTTATTGAGTGAACGGATTTTTTTGTTTTCTTTGAGTTGGATAAAAATTGTGGCTCACCATTATTTGGTTCGATTGGGATAGAATTTGATGGATTTTTATCGCATTCATAATGGGAAATTCATTACGCCGATTTCTCTTATAATCACGTTGATTTATATCTTAGAGAAATAAGGAAACTGATAATCGGGCTACTTAATCATACGAGTTAAGCTACAATGTTAAACTATATCTATAAATTAGATTAACTCGACTTAATTTACAACGTTAATTAAGCCAACCCATCGAGATCCTATCATAAAGTAGTTATTTTACAACGATTATTTGAGTAATGTAGCAGTTTTTGAGAAGTCACTTATATATTATCTCATCGAAAAAGCAGCACTCCCCTGTCCAGTTTTCTCGGCTTACCGCCGCGGCAAAAGGAGTTTCACTTGAACTACAGCCTCAGAAATCGTCGCATCCGATTAACCGCGCGCGTCGCGTCTCTCGGAGAAAAGCTTTCAACCATTCGCTCTCCGCGCAATTACTCCGCCGAGCGCGGAGCTCTTTAGCTCTCGGCTCACGCGTCCCGCGCATTCCCGTGATTCACCTCTCATGGCGAATTTGGCCATTTTGCGCCCGGTCGAGTCTCGTGCCCGGCATAAATTACGCGAAGCATCCGCGTGCCGCGCGCGCGCCTGCGCGTTTCAAAGCGCTCTGAAAATTCTTGCGGCTAAATTACAAGCGCGCCGAGAGCTGTCCGATTAGAGGTGGCTTTCAGATGGGTGCGCTCGCGACTCGCTGCTTTTGGCAGGAAAGTGCCAGGCTTGACGAGAACCTGCTCATTTAAATTAGAACGAATGCTGATGAACCGCACGAGTGGACGAGCCTCGGGTTTATGGAAATTCGTTGCTGCACGTTGAGCAATTTTTTTAAATATAAGCTTAATTAATAAAATTGTTATGCAAGATATATAATTTAAAAAAAAACACAAACGTATTTCACGCATTCAATTTCCATTATTGAGTTTATTCTCATGACCCTTCTCGTGTTTTATTATTCATTGCAATAAATAAATCAAACAGACATATGTCATGGCGTAAATAAAATACATTTTTACAAACCTGTCATTGATGCATAATTCGTTACTGCCAACATATTTATATACCTATTATAAACATTGATTTTTATGATGCGAGATAAAATTGTCTAATAAATTATTATCGATTTCACTTTTTCATACTCTTTAATACAGAACAAACATTACATAATAAAATAAACCAGCGCGACTCCAGCGCTCAATACACGAAACCCAGCGTCCCCTCTAATTTCCAGAAGCTCCCGCTTATTAAACTGTCAGTCAAAGCGAGCCTCCGCTTATAAATATTGTCAACTAATAAGCCGCAAGAGCGTGTAAAATCACGCAGAAATTCGTTCGAAGCCTTACGCGCGACGCATCCAATCAGCGATACGTCGCCGCGCGACCGCCGCGGCCAGACTCGTTTTCTCGCGCCTCGCCGTCACTCTCCGCGGCGCGACACATCCCGTTGCACATTAGAGCGCGAACGACCGAGAGGCCGGGACGTTCCTACATTGCCTTTTTTGCCGGCGGCGGCGGCGGCGTCGGCGCGAGTCCAAAGGATCCGCGGCGATTTGTAACGATCGCTCTTAACTAACTCCCCCGCGCGGCTCGAATTCCGAATCAGTTCCGCGTTGCGATCCCTGACTGAGTAGGATAATTAGGTGCTGACAGGCCGGGGCGCGCAGCTCCGGTTTTTGCGCAGATCGCGGAAAATCTTAATTAGAGCCGAGGAATTTATCAGCGGCGTTATTGATACGTAATAAATAGTCGGCTTTTAGCGCGGCAACGCGGGGATTAGGGATTGAGGTAGTGAATTATTGTGGACAGGATTTATTAGGGGTTTTGTGTACTTATGCCGATGATATATAGCTTGCGATTATCTGCGAGTGTCCGTATTCCGCGCGTTTTTTACCTTCTTTTTTGCATTGCTAATGAGCAAAAGAATTTTCAGGTATCAAGTCGTTCACAACAATTTATATTTGATTACTTGACTGTAGCAATTAAAAAACCTGTCAGCTTACCTATTGAAAAGAAGAGGACGACATCTTCGACAATCAGATTTTCAGCGACGTTAAATATATCTCCTAGACAGTTTGACGCGAAGTGTGCGCTATTAATATTTTTATAATTACGAAACAAGAGAATGACTCCACACGCATCCTTACGCAACGCGCCAAAACGTCTAGCTCAAAGATTGACACTCTCTTCCATCCTCCGTCTTGTACGCATTCAAAAAAAAGGAACCCGAGCAACTCCAACTTCCAGCTTACGCCTCATTTGGCGTTGTCCGGGCGTGCAAACAAAGCCTTCGCTCCGCGGACTCATCCATCATAAATTGCACCATCCGCCGTGTAAGTTTCACTTACGGCGCCGTAAAAAAAAAAAAAGGCTCCGCCGATCGCGAGAAGGAGAGAAGTCCTGTCGCTCGGCGGTAACGATCAATTTGTCCCGCGGAAGAGGTCGTTTCGAAACGTGACCCGAGATTAAGATTCGCGCGCGGGCCTGTCGTTAAAGAAGCACACGGTACGTCCGATCGCTGACGAGTCGTCGCGAGATCTTGAGAGTCGGAGCGAGTGAATGACACTGACTGGTTGGGATTGAGCAATATATTTCGGGACGCGCGGATGCTTTGTTTGTTTTAGCGATGAGGCAGCTTCGCCTGTCGGTTTATTATCGATTATTCACAGGTTTATTTGATTCTAAGTGAGAGTCTGACAGGTTTATGAAAGTATCGTTGTCATTAATTGAACGGGATAAGGCGGATTTCGTGTAATAAATATCCTCTCGCTTTATGAAAATAATATTACAAATTAATGCTGACTTGCGTCGTGTAAATTAACGCTGGATCCGGAATGCGTGTTTTCGCTTGTTTTTTCAGTAAAGAATTTTTGTATTACTTTTTATTTCTGTAAACGTTTGCTAAAGTCATTAATTATTAGATTATCAATTAATAAATACAAGCCACTGCATCACAACAATAAAACCAGGGAGTGTTATGAATAGAAAGAAACAAGTATTGTAAATAATGTAACAGATGAAATCCATTTAGTTTATATTAGAATTTCTAAAGTTTACAGTATCCATCAAGTAGAAAGTATTTCCATGTAAAACTAACGTGCAGCTGATAGAAACTCATTTTTCCGTGCGTATTATGCAGCTGATTACGTGTTAACGGAGAAGAGAAGGGTAAAAATTTATCCAGATGTGCTTCGAGCAATGATCCTGTATCCTCTAACGAGTTACGTTGAGTCCCTGGAGAAATTCTTATCCTGTCGATTTTGAGAAACGGAGAAGGAACAAGTAATTAGTTTGCAGAGTAGAGAGTTTACCGACATTGTGGGAACTTTCTTTCCACGTTGATTGGTCACTTTTTCCGCGAGATCCCTTGTAATCTAATGAGAATTTCTATGTTAATTGATTGAAACTTCAACTGCTTTAAAAAAAAAATTAATTTTTGCGGAAGTAAAACGAGTAGAGTGACAGACTAATGTTGATTTATAAGGCTGATTAAATTACGAAGTCGATCATTAATATCTAAATTTACAATAGGCGAATATCTCTCCATCATTTGCCATTATGTAAGGAATAATAATTAGATCTGTCATGTAAATCTCGAAAGTAGATTAATTAAATTAAAATATATGAAGTTTACCGTTGATGGAAAAGTTTTATTAATAACTGCGGGTGAGTGTTGTGACAAAAGGTGTGTAATTTTATAACAATATTTATTACAAAATTGTGCACTTTAACCCTTGGCAGTATAAGCAGTTAAATGAAAGTATCAGGAAGTTTCCAAGCCTTTAAATGCATTTAAATTTTATGCTGGTATCATTGAATATCATTTGCATTTTCTTTATCTCAGGCTTTCTTACTATCTTTCTCCATTTTCTTTTCACTACAAACGTTACGCATTATAATACATCGCAAAAAAGGCGAACAAAGTTTTGTGCTGGTCGTTTCCGTTGATGGTCTATATAAAAGTCGTAATTAGCGTTTTGTACTAAAATATCTTCAAGGTTTAATCATAAAATTTAAGGTATGTAGCATTTTAAGTGCATTTTGACATTCACCTTTCAATTCATCCTGTATTATTTTTGGTGGACGCATTAAAAATGTCTATACCGTTAGAGAAAGTTCCATAAATGTTCTGACAAATGGTGAAGAAAAGTTATTACACCAACTAAATTAGCTTTTTTACAGCCCTTTTCAAATGTTTGTTTTACAGGAACATTATATCCAAAATTAGAAAGCTATTGAAAAATCTTAAGCAGCTTTTGTTGCTGAATATTACAAACACATCAACAAATTTTCTTCTCCATACGAGATTCAGAAGACTTTGCAAATAATTTAACTACATGATACTTATAAATAACTGCAAACATGGAAAGCGATCAAGTTTCCAACAGCACACGTAAACAAAATGCGGTCGAGCAAATGAATTCGCCTCTTTCCACCGTCCTCCTGTACTGATTGCGCTGCTCTTCCGCGCTTTCTTTTCCTCCGCGTCCTCCCCGTTCGTCTTGACCAAGCAGGGCACATTGAGAAATCGAGCTCCCCGGGCCGCTGCACGCATCGAACTCTCCCGCGCGGCGTGAGACAAATTGCCGGCTGCCCCTATTGTTCGTCTCGAGAGAGCTGCGGCGTCTGCTCCTCGCTCCTCGAAACGAGGCACTGCAGGCCGTATATACGATTTAAAAAAGGAGCAGCATTAACGAGTGCACTTTAAGGCCTTCCTACGCTCGTTGAGGCTTTAATTTATGGCGCGTTGGGCAACGATTTTTCGATGCCGGAGAGCTCCCTTTCTTCGCGAGATTTTTCTGATCGCCGGGTCGTTCAGTCGTTAAGAATGAAATTTTGAAAATTTTTCTTTGTTCGATTTTTTGCTCGAAGGTCTTCTGCGAAGGTATTTAGCAAGCGTTGCGTATATTATGATTTTACGATAAGAGAAGTGCGCTAGTGTGCTAAAAATGACAAAAGCCTTGCCTATACGTGTGATTTCATCGGACGACGATGACATGAAAAGTGCTCTGTTGGTCAATAACGTTTAGAACGATCGACAAGTCGCCTTTAGATGTAAGATAAGGTATAGCCGGCATCCATGAAATTTTGAATAGGTTGTAAAAGAAGCTGTAAGGCACGTGGATAAAAAATCGTTTTTATTTATTTCTAAACTATCATTAGAAATACATATGCATTTTTTTTCAATAACAAAACACATAAATCAAGCAGTAATAAAAGGTGTCATTATACCGTAAATATTGTTGTTTAAGCGATTGGTTCACAGTTATTTCCCGAACAATTAATGAAAAAAAAAACCCTCGTAATTCAATTTAAACGAGTATCGCTACCGATAGAACGGTAAATCATCGGCATACGGCAATTCACCTACATTACCGGGGCACAAAGAGCCTAACGCGCACAGACCAGCCGAGTGTTCGAGGAACTCTCGATTTCACATCTCGGCGATCGGTATCTCCCCGCAAAAAATCTCCTCTCCGCGGTATCATCATCGCCTCCTTAAGACCAGAAAAGCGCTTATAATCTCTCGACACAATTGAGCATCGCGTTAGGCCCCCAACTACCCACTTCGGTCTAAGCATTCCCGCGTGTCGCAACGGACCCATTTTTCCCCCTCCCCGCCGCCGGGGCATCTCGTCGTGTGCACGAATCAGAGAGAGAGAAAGAGAGGGAGATTAGTTCCGAGATAACCCCATTATCGAGGAGCAAAATCCTCTGGCGCAACGCGCTTTCGTTTGCACATCGCGCTTGTTAGCGAGCGGGGCAACGCTGCCGGGCTCGGAAAAGTCGCCGATGTTCGCGCGATTCGACAGATCGGGACCGATGACATATAATTTCGTGGGATTTGCAATTTATATCTAAAATAACGGTCGAAGAGGAGCGATTGGAAATCGGATAGTGGTAATTACAGTTGTTCGTTGGATAGTTAAACGAGCAGATGTTAACTTTGGATAGTTTGACAATATTGGATAATAGTTACTTTCAGATGCTCGATCAATAATGTATTAAATGATTCTATTATCAATAATCATCTTCTCCTTCTTTGAAAAAGGTCTTTTAATTCAATTTTAATTAGAAATAACTAAAAAACTTTCTCAGCCAAGGTAGGAAAAGTTGTCATCGCGTGTTTCCTGTTCCCAAGTTGTCATTAAAAAACAAAGAACACAAAACACCATTAACCTTACATCAACTGGAAAAACAAATAACTTCGAAAGATCTCCTAAAGAATCTGCGGATTACCGTAAAAGCTCGTACATTACATCTCACCGCGGCGAAAGAACAAAAATTCTGCGGATCAAGCATTAGTCGGCCAGCAAAAAACTCTTCCGCCTGCTAACGCGCAACAAATGGCGCTCACTCTTCCCTCGTCACGGACGTAATACGCGCTCGAGTGCGGATGAGTAAAGCGCTTTTTTGGCCCGCGAGTGAAAGAATGTACGTGTATATACGCGGGTACATATATATATTCAGCGATCCGGTTGTATATCCGTGGAGAAAGTGGCCGAGTTCGCGCGACTCTGCAGGCGAGCTTCGCTTCCTCCTCCAGAGACTCATCCGCTCGGAAGGACAGGCTGGCAAACTACTCATTTATACCGATTATTATCTCGTTGCCTCGATGGCTTGATTTTTGACTGAGGAGGAGGAGGGGGAGTTTAAGTCTGACCTGGAATTTTTTTCGGATCGTCTTTGCCAACACTTTCTTTACGGAGTCGTTTTCTTCCGACTGATTTTTATGGATTGTTTGCAAACTTGGGGCTTTTATTAATCTTGGAATGTTTTACAGGAGTTTATAGAAGCTATAGAATTCGGTTGAATAGAATATAGAGCGCAAAATATTTTATGATGATCAAGAAAAACTGTTGAATGAATTTCTTTTTTCAAACTTTTATTGAAAGTCGCGGTACAATAAATTAAATTAATTTCTTTTATTCGGATCAATGTCCAGGTGAGAGTTGTCTTGCTTATCTTAAGCGAAGAAAGTTTCTTAATTTAAACGATACATTATTCCTGAAAAAAAGAGCGCGAAAACACAAGCAAAAACGTCTTTCAAGTTTGTAGATTTAACTGAGCGAAACAAATAAAAAATTTAAATTAATAAAATATTAGAATACAGCTAAGTACATTCGTCATTAAAGAAACAAGAAAAATCACATGAAAATCTATACCTCATTATCGACAAAGAATTATTTACTACTCTCCGCGTTTTTGCTACGCAAAGCCGCACGGCTAAATTGCCCAGGCAAGAGACGATCGATCGCGCACGTAAGGGCTTGTAAGCAGAACGCGAAGACGCTTTCCCAGGAGCGGCAACGACCTCCTGCTCTCCTGCTACGGCGCTACAGCGGCCGGCGGCGCGCGCGTGCGCGAGTCTCTCCGCGATGCTGCGTCACGCAGCTCTCCCGTCAGAATGCAGCGCTGGATTTACAATGCGAGCGCGTATTATGTGTAATCGATGACGAGCGGACGGCTGTGTTTCCGGTTGGACGCTGCTACCTGGTGAGTTGCGCTTTTGCTCCGGCTCGAGAGGTCGGATTCTTGTTGAGCTTATAGCAGCTGATTGAGCGCGGAGGGAAATTTCTGGGGTTGTGTAAGAGTACCGAGAGGGATTGGGATCTTTTGTTGCGTAACGGTTGGAGGGGAACTAGAAAATGAAGGTTTTTCTCGGGGATTTCCGAAAAATATTTAAGTGGAGAGTTTATCTTTTCGGTGATTAATTATAAGGATACATGCAGGCGAAAGAAAATAAATTGAGAAGATAATTTACCGCAGCTGATTTCGGAATTTTTTGATAATAATAATTGTGTAATAGCGTGAAACGGAAACAAAGATAAATGAAAACTTTTAAATTCGCGATAAAAAATTGAAATTCAAAATGAACGTTTATCTGTCATTTGTAGCTTAACAACAGGAATGACTTTTAACAGATTTATTTTAGCTAAAATAACTACTGAATATTCAAAAGCTCATAAACTACATCAACAATTTTTGTAAAAGCTGTGAAAGTAAATATATGATATTGGAGTTCCAATGATTTCCTTAGATGCAGAAATACTTATTTCCTCTTTTACATTCCATTTACGTGCTCGAGTAGATGGAATTTGAATATTGACTTGATTTACTTATAAGAATAATGAAGATGAATAATTTGAACCTTTTTTCAGCAAATTCTCACTAGCAATATTTTATTTATATATTCTAATGATAAATAAAATATTGTTTACCTCTTACCTTCAATATAAATTTAAAGCGGCGCAAAGAACAATGTAAAAGAGTTTCGAAACGTCGAGGCAGGCCTTTAAGCTTACCTTCTCCAGGGCTTTGACTTGCCATTGGCATGCTGCAAACGGGTTCTCCCGGGGCCGAAGCCCGAAAAAGAAGCGGCGGGAATAAATTTCGGAATTCCTGCAGCGAAAATAAAAGTACACGAGAAGACGCAAAAGAAATGCCCGCCCGATGACGCGCTTCTCGCGTGAAAGTTCGTCTCCGGCCCGAGGATCTTTCGTTGTAAGACCTTTAACGAAAATGCCAGAAAATTTACAAGAGTAAATAATTCTTGTGTATTCTATTCTTGTGGGGTAAGAAAATTATAGAATAAAATCTCAGTGGAAAAGTAAATTGACGAGAAGAGAGCGCAATTTTATGGTGGAGATTCTTCTGTAAAATTATTAAATTTACGGCACAAAAATTAATTGAGTGTTTCGTTACACTTGCATCAGTATAATAATTAACACACTCTATGACAACTTCGAAATATCGTACCTGGTATTTTATCCTTTTATTGTTCGTTTTATGATCGATAAACAATTACGGTCCGTATTAGGTTTTTACATTGTACTGCAATTTTATTGCCTGAAATTTTCCGGGAAACATTGGCTATTTTCTTTTGATTGTGACAATTATAAAATTTTCTATAATTATTTTGACCAATGTACTAACCAACCTCGATATTAGAACCAAAGTTTACAATATAACGGTCGGGTGCAATGAACAGTTAATGATAATTAGGCCCAAAAATATCAATAATTAGCCGAATTATGTAACTAATTATAACATTTTTGTCCCATAATGAAAATATTCTCTATCTATATACCAATAAATAAAGAATAACTCTAAAGCTTAAGTTAATGATGTAATTAAGTCCTTAAAATCGTAAAATATACATTTTCATGCGCCATTACGAATGCGCCCGAAAAAAAGGCGTAACGATAATTTACATAAGTTCCTACTTTTCCTCGCTTCAGGTAAACTATAAACCGACTAACCAATCCAGTCGAGAAGAAAAAAAAAGGTCAACGATGACATCTGGTTTCGCATTGCACCAGAATCGAAATGAAAAAAAAACTATCCCCGCGAATACTCTAAAAGAAAGTTATATCTTAATAAAATCAAAGCGACAGGCGATTCAATAAATAAAAGAGAATATCGGTTACTTGTTTCGCCCAGAAACAGAACCAAAAGCTCGGTTTACAATCGCAAGTTACGGCCAGAAGAGCTGCAAAGTTATGAAGCATCAAACGAAATTTAATACTTAGTTACGCAGAAAAGTAGCTTAACAAACTGAATAAATACATTTGCTAATAAATAAGTTACAAAAGCAATGTAATGCGCGTCTTTAAGGTGAAAATATTAAGGTTCTCGAAATTCTTTTACGGCTCTGTACTAAATTTAAAAAAACCCTACCGAATCAAGAAAAGCGTAATACTTTCTAAAAAGAAACTCTGATCAATTTATATGCTATCGCGTTTCCCGAAAACATACTCAAAATTTCAATGAATAATTAAAGTGTTAATTATCCTTTTTTTTCCACTCGACAAAGCATAAATCTACATTTTTATCGATCTCTTTTCATTTAATTACACCAACTCTTACATAGTCGATCAAAAAATAGGTGAAAATTACCGAACTAATTATCAAGTACGAAAATTCAAACCCGCCTTACTCCCTGCCGATTACTCACAAGACGATCGGACGGGCGTGCGGGTACTAATCACGGCTAATAGCCGCACCACCTCCGATATAATAACATCAATCAAAGAGAACCATTAGGTCGCAATTTTCGCGTTAGAAAAGATACTCTCCGCGGCTTATCGCCGTGAAATCCGACGAGCGCGGAACCAGTTCGGTGCGCGTATAATAGCTTCGGAGCGGAAAGGCTGCGCCTCGAGGTGCCGCCGCGCGCATGCGTGTTTATCGCAGAAGTGTGCACATCGTGTCTCTCCCGTTCGAGAGTGCCGGGGTGTTAATGAATCGCGATTAGCATCGAGTCGAGGAGAAAGAGCGGCCCTTTCACGCGAATGTGTTTTGACCGGCCTGCATTGATGGTTGCGCAATATTGGAAATTTTGCGGGAATCGGGCCAATTTTAAAGACATTTCTATCCAATTTTGAAGAGATCAGTTCAAAATTAAGGTCCGCGCTAGAAATTATACGTGCAAATAATATGTGAAGGTAATGGGATAATGAAATGTAATCATGTTAATATTTTAAAGGATATGTCGTGATGTTTTTAAATTGTTTACTTCGTACATTTATCTGGCTACGGTTACATAAAATATTTTTAAAGCTTACTTTAGAAAGCAAAGCTATCGTATGCAAATTTTATGCAGCACCTGTAAAAAAAGTATAAAACTTTATTTAATAAAAATATAGAACAATTAGTATTGTGGAAAACTCGCGAACTTCCTGATTCCGGTATACACATTGCAGATAGACCAATATCACTCGATACCACTGCTGCAATAATCAAGCTTACAAACGTAGTATCTGCATTAACTCTTTACGGCGCGGTAGTAAGTATACTTACATACCGAATCTGAAGTCAAAATTTTTGAAAACCTACAAACCTAAGATGGCGGACCAATATGGCAAAAAACCCCCCAAGTAACAATTTTGGCAAAAAACATATACCGCAAAGGGTTAACCAAGCAAAAACCCTTAAAAATCAGATACTGTCTCTAATTTCTCGATAACGTCACGTTCAAGCTTAACGCAGTAAATCCTTCTCCGACACCACAATATACGTACGCTCCTCTGAATTAAGCAAATAAATCAGAATCAGATCTGGCTCAATTACCTTCCTCCGCGATTCACCGAAGGGGGGCCTAATCGCCTAATCGCCGGGCTCCTCTCTTCCAGTCGAATCGAAGCCGACAAAATAACCGCCTATCGCTCCTCCGCGCGGCGACGCAGCAAGCAGTATCTTCGGCGCTTTCACCGCGGGTGCATCGGGGTCGCGATCGCTCCTGAGAGATTAGGCGGCGATCGATACGGGCTCTCTCGACTCTCTCGATTGTTTCAAGCCCGCGAGCTTTCGCGGTCCCCGTGTCGGCGGCGGCGTCGGCGTGCGTCCCTTTTTCGCGCGCGAGGCTTTTTCCTGTTCCTGCCCGCTTATTCCGCGTTTTCTAGATGCGCGATCGGTGATTAAAGGCGGCCGATTAGGAGTGTGCTCTTGTTTTCCGGACTTTCTTCCCGGGAGCTTTCTTTTTGGGCCTTCGCTCGTGGCGCTGTTATGGTTCAGCAGAGGTGAAAAAAGCTGGCGAGTTTCGATGATATAAGCCGGGACTATCGAAATGGTATCGGGGGAGTTTTTAGATATACCGCGGTAGATTTGCGCTCGATTTTTTTTTTGGCGGGAATATTTGAAGTCTTCCGGGAAAAATATTAGTATTGATTTTTGATAGTGTGTTGCGTGATAAATGAAATCATTAAAGCACACTTAGTAAGTGTTAAAGTTTCTTTGTAGTTTGGAATCAGCTATATATAAAGCTGATAAATCGCCCAATATATAAGCTCTAGGCTATTTTATTAAATTTATAATTCTATTACCTTAATAAAAATACATTTACGATAATACTTTAATTTTATGATACTGAAAAACAGTTTTAAATACATTGTGCATTATATAAGTTACAAATTTACACGCATCAGTATTATTAAATTACGAAAAGTCCAATAAATAAGAGAAGAAACTTTGCTTGAAACAGCCATTAAGGTATAAACTGGAACTTTAATTAAGTCGATGCGCAAAGAGTATCAAACAAAGCGACCTCCCAATCACTCTCAAGGACGTAATAATCGATGCGCACTCGACGCCGAAAAGGGAGGGGTTACGCCCACGACGCGTAATTTTACACATTGTATGTGCATAAAGAAAGCGCGCTTTCTCCTTCGCTGAAAGAGACCTTATATTCATCAAGGGATACAATCTCGCAGGATGCACGTAAGCTGGCTCATTTTTCCCAATTAACGTTTCGAGCTGTAGGAAACGAGTCGAGTGGAAAAATGTTTGAAATGCAAATTACTACCCCTTGATGTATGTCCACGGATGTATTACGATTTCTTGAGTAATTTCAATATTTTGTTGTGAACTTGTAAAAAAATTCAGTGCAATATTTTTTACTTTGAAAATTCACGATGCTCATATAAATTATAGATCCGACGGGTAAAATTGAAGATGACGGTGATTCAAATAACTATATATATTTTTTATTACATTCCATATTAAGAAATTTTAAGGTACCGTAAGTTATTTCTCCAATAAAGATATCTAGCTAGATATGAAAGCGTATTAATTACCTAATTAAGGTACTTACAGTTTAATAATTATTTGCATAATTTGCTTCGTTAAAAGGAAAATCATTCGGCGAGATGAAAAATGAAGTTACCGCGCAAAAATTCCGCTAATGTAACTACACGTAAGACCGAAATTCATAAATTTTCGAATTAATATAGGTGACGCATATCTACCCGTGAAATTATGATTAAGAACTCGTATTTTAAACGATACCAAGATAAGAGAGTAGGCCGTTATTTCGCGCATACATTATTTCTTACATAAAAGAAAGAAAAATAAACATCCCGTTGAAAGAGTGCCGGCGGACTATAAAATTATTGAGTGAAAATAAAGTTTGTGTCGGCACTTATCTCTTTAATTTAACTAAAGTACCAAGCAAATCCCTAAGATCGCGACTTTTACACAACTAGCTCGCGCGTACGTACCTTTCTCCGCCGGGCAGGAAAAAAAAAATAAAGAAACACCCACTTCCCCCCGGCGGGAATTAAATATTTCTGCGGCTGACAAACATAGGAAAAAAGAAGGGAGGAAACCGAGACGCGGATCGAGCCGAAAAAATGTCCAATTACGGGGAAAGTTCGCCTCGTAATTTTCGCTAATTCGGACGCGGCGGCGACGGTTTTCCCGGCGCTTAGAGACGGAAAACGCCCTGGGAGTTCGGCGTATAAATTACCGCCGACTGTCAAACGGTCACATCCTTAAATGCTTTCACCTTGCCATTCACTGCGTGCACCGATTAGCAGTCGCGATAATGGTCGACTCGCGGAGCTCCGTTTAATTGAAAGAAAGTTCGATCGTCGCCGTGCTTCGCGGGGAGAAAAATGTGCGCCCGGGAAAATAGGCGGATTCGATTCGCGAACGCGATGTGGCTTGCGTAATTACACGTTGATGTCGCCGCATCGAGCCGGAGGAATTCATATACTCCACGCTGCGATGAATGCGCCGAGGAAGTTAGTTGCTTGTTTACAGGAAGATGGAAAGATGTGTTGAAACTCTCTATTATAGGGGCACGTACGTAAATCGTATATTTACTGTTAATTGAATGAAGTAAAAAGAAGATTTCGATTTGCCATTTCATTTGCGAAATCGCTATTAAGAATATACTTATTTTGTACCATTATTCGATACCGGAGATTTGCATAAAAATAGACATTTACAATGCAATAATTTTAGAATTTATTGGAGGCTTAATAATTTTTTACACAGCATAACGTCGACTTTATTTTATACTTTTCAAAGTCGATTGAGTCATTCTAAAAACAGTTATTCTTAACTTAATAATACACTATTCTAAACGTTGTTTCTTATTTTTTTGAATTTTAAACGTAGGCGCAAAGCTATATACGTGCCATAAATGATTCCATTTATTACAGTTATTATTCAGGCAACAGTTTGATGCGACTCGGTGCTGAGTCAGCGAGTTTTTTTTTTGTAATCTTTTAATCCGGCAATGCATTATTTACAACCCGCAATACAGTACTTAAAACACATTGCGATAAAACCAATAATTCTCAATACTTGCCATAAGCGACAATGATAAAAACACCACCCCATTATTCAAATCAGTCCGAGCATTCCGAATGCGCGTATCAGCCGAGGCGTATATAAATCTTATCTGCTCGAACAAAAAGCCTGCCGTTCGCTAATTCTATTCATACGGCGACACTTTACACCCCCGCCGCGCGACGGAAAAAAACCGCTAGACAAACGAACACCCTCCGCTCGGCGAATTCGAGGCTCGTAAAGCAGAGCGCCAGGTTGAAAAAAAGGGCGTCGTCGTCGTCGTAGACAAAGCCGGCCGATCGCGCGACTAATATCCATTCTTCGGCGGTGCGCTGCTCCGGCGCGTGGGTGCGACTCGCGCGAGAGTCTAATGATCTATAGAAAAAGCGTGGGTGAAATGCCTCGGCTACCGGCGAGGATATGCGTGCCAAGGATCACGAGTCACGCCAGGATCCGCGCCGCGGTCACGTGACGCTCGCTATGAATAGAAACCGCGGAGAAAGAAAGGGCACTGTAGCCGCGAGCACGTGCAAGCAGAGCGGGTGAAGCAAGCGGGAAATCGCTTTCGGCCGTGAGAGGACGTCTTATTTGACGTTCGGCTTCCTGCGCTGTGGAGCACGGAGATTCGATGTTTTTTCAATGGGTGGAAGTATTTATGAAGAGTCGATGAAGCTACTGAAAATCGAATGAATTATTTTAAGTATTACCAGTTACGGTTTTATGTTATTATGCAAATTAAAACTAATAAAATGTGATTTGAATGCATGTCTGAATGCACGTGCTGAGTGATAAGTATTTTTGGCTAGAATAATTATTTTCAAAATTTTCTTGAATTATTTATTGACGCCTGTATGTATATGTCTAACAGGTTTTCCTTCTTATTTATGTGAATATTTGAGGGAATTTGCATTAATGTTGTGCCGAACTTTTCTATTTGCGAGATTATCACAAGGAAATTTCAGTTTTATAGAATACCCAAGTAATAAGAAAGCATGTTTGCGTAAGTAGAAAAAGCAGAGTATAATCAGCCGCTCGAGAAAACTTTAATACAATTTCGTGGCGCCTGGATAAGTTTTGGTTTTTGTTTGTGGACATAAATTAGCTTATCTAGTTGAAAAATAAAATAATAAATTGTAAAATCGTAATACTAAATTAGTCTCGTGCAATCTAACAGCGAATTGCACTGGGCGTAAAACTTTTTATTAAATTTAAATACCCAAATAACACTAAAATTTTCAATTACGGGTTAGAACGAAAACTTGAATGGAAGTCGAAAAGTTTTTAGAATCGAATAATCGCCGATAATCACTTAAAATCAATAATACATTCCAGCGCACAATAGCGACAGTGAACTCAAGATTAAGTATCGGCGCTCTCTTTGTTTGTCCATCAATCCTAATAAGAGATGTCCAAAAGAAGAAACTATTATATGAATTTCGATAATCATCAGCTGACACCTTGTGGTACTCGTAGTCCTCCTTTTATTTCAACGCTGAACTGGTAGACGCGTTCGAATGAATGAGCAAGATGATTCAAGTTTGATGAAGTGCCGATTGAGAAAATGACAGGGTAAGAAGTAGGATAAAACGAATCGAATAAATTATCAGGAGTTGCTTTAGTAATTGCTAGATATGACAGGTCTTATCTAATCTAGCTGGATTTACTTTGAACAGATAAGATTTGTTTCCCGTTTCTTTGAAATTAAATTTTATAATTCGTTTCCACTTCAAGTTTCGACGTGATCGTCCACTCTTTTTAATCCTTCCTCTTATAAATAAATGATTTTTTCTGAATAATTCCAATAAAAGTAAGCGATAAATTATAAGGCTCAGCTTTTGTTAATGCTTTTTAGTTAAACGTCGATGTCAGTCCACGGCTTGACTAAAGTTTATAGAGAAATTAAGATAGATTTGCATAATTGGTTTATTGAAACTCGTATTGGTCTCAAATATAAAATATTTAATTTATATGTAAAATCTTTTACTGTAAGTGTAAAATATCTCTCAAGTGTAGTGTATTTACTCTTTTTTCACTTCATATTTCATGCAGATTATTAAGTTATATCATACCGATCATTAAAAGTAAATAAATAGACCATAAACGTTATAATGACAACTGTGTCGATTCCAGAAGTTCTAAACTTTCGCTATAAAACTCTTGGCGCTTCGAATGCACCGTATTATCCTTCCAATTAAGATTCCGCAACGTCACTTATTCCCACACTTTTTCCGTCCTTTTTTTCCGCCGCTAACCTTCTGAAGAAAAGCCATCCTACATTCGATCCGAGAATGAATGCGGCGAAGAACACACGGTATATAAAACAGATCATAAAAGTCGGACACTCGACAGAAAAAGTTGTCTCGCGAACGAGCGCAGCTAATTGTCTCCAATACCGTTTTCTCAAAACGGCATTTCTCGCTAAACAAGCGCGACCTCGAAAATTTCCCACCTACGCCTCTGTCTTACGCACAATTTTAATCGTGTCGGTATAGGCTTGCCGAGCTGAGAAAAATTTCTAAGCGCTGATCTGCTCGATATTGTTGTTGTTAAGTAAACCTCGGCTAATTAAGAACAGATCATGCTTGGGATACTTTTATAACTTTTTACTTGTTCTACGATTTTTAATGTCGCTTTTCAATGCTAGACTAATTGAGCATTGTCTTGATTGTTACAAGATTAATGAGCGGTGATTTATGAGTTTTTGGAAGTGTATTCCATTGATTTAAAATTAAGACGATAAATTGTTTCTTTATTCGATGCAAATATTTACTTTTTTAAAACGACACGAGAATATTTAAACAAACTTGTCCTCTCAAACAAAAATCACAATTACCGCGCTGCACACTCATGCAGTAACCAGCAACGGCGAACAAAGGGAAAGATTCCGTTATAAAATACGAGGTGCCATCGTCCTTGGCAGCTTCTCTCGTCGGAAGAAAACGGTAACAAGGATGCAGCCTGGCCTCCTCCCACGCATTTTCCTAGCGGCGCTGCACTCTTTTTTGCCGAAGCATCCGGCCTAGATCGTCCTTATCGTCACTCCGAGACCTCAACCTGCGTCCTGCCAGTCGTGCTCCTTTCTTACACCTCGTACAACCTTAAGAAAGACGTTTAAAAAGATCCTATCAACAGTGCTGTTAGGCAAATAGCGAAAAGATTTTTTGCTCGCAAAAAGCTGCCGCGCGAAGGAGATGTGGGGTTTTTCAATTAGCGTGATTGCGTTTTTGCAGTGTCTCGCGCAGCCTATTATAATGTACGTTTTGAAATTTAGCTTTAATGACGTGCTTTACGGGCGTTTTATTAAAAAATTGGAAAGAGATAATGGGCAGTAAAACAATTAGATCGTTTTTGCTTGCCTGGGATACGTGTTCCCTCGCATGTAAGTCGAGGCAAAAATTTTGTTATGTCATTCCAAGCGTTTTGAAATGACAGAAATGGTAGGCAAGTTTAGCTGAACGGTAAGATTAATAAACATGATTTAGAACTCGGAGTGCACATTTGCAAACACTCATAATCATTTTAAACAGCAATAATTTATTCCGAGGCGACATTTAGGAGTGTTTTCGCCCGAAAAGGGTTAGTATTCTTACCAGGACATAAATACTGATAAATACGATTGTAAAATGAGTATTTATTTGCATTAATTAGTATATTCATTAATTTGCATGTGTAATCTATGCAATTTTCTCCGACCGCTAAGAACGTTATTCTACATTTTCAAATTACTTCATCCTGCAGATCTAGTAAACGTAATTTTAAATATCCTCCAGTTACAAAATTTCGCTTTGTATGAAAAGTAGGTTTTCTATTCTAAAACCATTAAAAAATCATTAAGCATTTTTCTTACATCAAAAAAAAAAAGGGAGACGGGAAATAAGATCGAGTGCTCGGCCTGCGTTTACGAACTTTTTTCTTAAGAGAACAGCATATGATGACTTTAGCTTTTTCCGAGGTTTCGTGCCTCCAGTTAATAAGAATGTAAAAAACGATGTACTTAACGATGTTTACGCACCTACCTTTATACAACAAAGAAGCGAGCGATCTGCTTAAAATTGCTCTATTTCAAAAACGCAAAAAATTCTTGAACTTATGCAAATTTTCAGTTAAGTTTTATTTACGCCATAAATACTACAACGGAGTTCATAAATTTGCGTGAAAAATATTTTTTTGTTCCTAACAATTTCTGTGCAAGTAATGAACGGTTGCGGAGTACGCATATTATTTAAGAAGTATTTAAGTGAGTACGTTATAGCTAACCAAGAAAAATTTTATTTTGAATATAATAATTATTAGAACTAATTACTTACTACACTGTAATTAATAAGGTTATAAGATTTGCTGATATTTAAATAGTGATAAACAATGACTTTGTACAACTTGTACCTTCATTAATCAATTATTCATTGTTCTTAAAAAAAATGAATTGCTAATTTTGCATTACTTTCCTAACGTAACACTTCCACGGTCAAACCAAATCAAAGAATTCACGTAAGAACTTCCTCGAAAATTCAAAAAAATTCTGCCTTAATATCCTGCACTAGTTAATTGATCGATCATTCTCCCAGTATACGAAAGCACTCGACATAAAGCAATGAAAACGGCTCAGCAAGCTCATACCCAAAGCCAAGAAAAAGAAATAATGCCATTAGGCGAAATCAAATAACGTTTCTTCCCATAGTGACCGTATACACGAACGAAAACCGCAAATTGCCAGCTCGCAATTACGGGCATTTTCCTGGTCCCACACACAAGCAAACATTCAAATTCAACGACTCGCCGAATGGATGCAATTTTGCCGTACTTGGAAAAGTTAATACACGCGGCGAGAGCCGCCTTCCGGTTTCGGCACTGGCGTAATTAACGCCGGGACTGACTTCTCGGGGCAGCAGCTGCGTTTTATTATTTTCGCCGGTCTATTAGCGGCGTCTGCCCGGCACACGCGAAATCGGATCTAATGGACGCCGCTCCGGGCTGAGGAATGGAGATATATACAAGGCTCGCTTCGATTTCCGTATCGGGGAAATTATATCGTGCGTATCTATCTCGGCAGTCTATCGGTCAATCAAGATTCTGCGAGTCGTATAATTTTCTCGTGGAATTAATGAAATTGTTTCATACGCTATTAATTTATAAAGAGTGTAATTTCGGGTTTAAAAAATAGTCCTTATTGCTTCGTTATGATGCTATTAAATTGATATTATTGACTCGAGTATATTTTGCGGATTTTAATTTATTGAATTACCTGGAACTCTCCTGGCGTTGAAGAAGTTACATCTGCAGTATTTAAAAATTGTCTAAATAAAAAGACCGCTGCCAATTCATTGGCACTTAGCTTCCTCCTAACTAATTTATCGTTCCAATATTATCTCGTTTGTATTATTATTTTATTTTTATATGCCCATTTTAGAATTTAATGAACAGCAAACAAAATTTAAATAAAAATTTTGTTATTATTGGAATATTTAAAGTCGTAAAAAAAAATTTAATATATCGTTTTCCATATGTGCTGTATAAATAATAGTTTTTTTTCTTTCTGTTACAGGTGAGTTAAGCTATTTGAGAGCATTCTTCTACTTATATTGGGTGAGTCATTTGCGTGGGTCAAACCTGAAAAATATTATTTACCAACAAAATAATAGTAAGAAGTAATTATTTAAAATATTAAATACGGAAAAATTACAAAAAAAAAATAAAATGAAGTATATTATGTATAGACTTTGTTAAATGCATCTGATTTATTTGAACATTAAATTTCTCAGAATCATGACTAAAATTTCATAAAAATAAACAGAAAACCACTCTAGAATTCAATAAGCATAAATCAATTTTTCCCAATACACCACTTCACTGGATAGTAGAAAACGTATCCCACTTTCACATCCTTCGAAACAAAGTTCAAACAACCATTACAGGTCGTTATAAATCGTTCTCCTTTATTCCCGATCTTGAGTATAATCTAAAACGTATATTATGCGAAGAATAGTCGTTAAAGAATCTTTCTAAAAACAAAATCCAATGCAATAAGTTTAAAAGCAATTTAATTTTTTAAACTCCGGCGTACAATAGGCTTTAATTTAATCCTATATCATACATTATTCACCTCCAAATAAACATTTTCTAAAATTCCCCCCGCCAAAGTCCCCAGCGACTTCGAATCGAAACGCATATAAAATTTTCCACCCGCACGTACGATTTATCCCAGCCTCTTCCACATTCAGAAAAGTATATATCTCGCGAGGTTAGAAAGTTCCTCGTTGGCTCGCGTCACGGCGCGAGTCCGCGCGCGACTTGATGACACCTCGGGAGAAAGTGCACAAACACCGGGCGACGCGCGCGCGGGAATACGAATGGCTTTTTCTCACATCCTCGTCCCGGGGGACGATCGAACAATATAATCGATCGGGTGAAACGCGGAAATCGCAGATAAATTTCCAGCCGTACGGCGGCGAAGCAGATCCCGACGAAAGCTCGCCGCGCTCTTCGACGAGCGATCGCCTGGAATAAGAACCGTGGAAAAGTCGCTCTCTGCGGTCGCGCCGGCGAGATTATCTCGTGGGTGAAATTAATGCCGGCGAAGCGCTGATGGAATTCGTGTTCGGAAGCTGGAATCGAGGATTTAGTTGTTTTAATTCTGGGATTAAATAATCCCGAGAACGCTTTAATGTTATTAATTGCATTTACGCTTTCATAAGTCTCTTTCGGGCTGTTTCTAAGCGCGAAAATGGAAAGATGAAGAGGTTTCAGTGCTCAATTTTCGCTTGCATTTTGATAATGGATTTATTTAGATTGGGTATAAAGTCATTAAGCGTTTGTTTCGTCGTGCTTGCAAAAACCTAGAGTGCATCTTATTTCCTGAAAACCATAAATTAAAGAATCTTACGTAAAGGTGACCTGTAGAAATTACAATAGGTAATTTACCCGATCTCTGCTCCTTTATTGGCTCACTTCACTTTCGTTTTCTTTTTTCTGCTACAGTTTATTAAACAAAAGAATCATTGTATCTTTTTAACATTTATGTATTTCAACTTTTTTTTTCCCAATACTTAATTTACGTAAAGTAATCAGACCCAGTATCTTTTCGAATGCATCTTGAGAAATTCACGACTTGCCCGTACCCCTGATATATTATATTTCCTTACAGGGAACATATTTTACTCTGCGCATTGCTACCGCTCAAACTAACTACAAACTTTCTAAAGCAGAGAATTTTCGTCATTGCCTCCCGAACGATAATAAATAATGATAAAATTTACGCGCGTTTCCTTTCGCAAAAGATCGATACACCGTTTCTGTCAAAATAACTGGTCGCATTAATAATCGATATATGATTATTCTCGGACATCTAGATCTTTCGCAATGTCGATTTAAAAAAAAAAAAAAATCCCCGCTTCCATCCGAAAAATCCGCACAAACGTGCGAAAACAGCGTCGGGGCTGTTTGGGAGTCTGTCGAAACCGATCGCATCATAACTGTCAATTAAGGCCTGCGCGATTAAAACACAGAGAGAACCGCAGTCCGCGCGCAACGCCAACTTGGTATTTATTAGACCGATAAGTTATTTGGTCTCTGTTTGAGAGTAAACGCGTGTACGCGCAGGGTGCGGTTGCCGCTCGCCGCAAATATACACTTATGGCATCGAAGGACAATCGGTGGTGCGATTGATTTATTAATTATTATGTATTAGCGAACTTGCTCGAGGTAGAGGAGTGTATTCGCGAGTGGGCGAGGGACTTGAGGTCCTGCGGTCGTTGTGTAGTAGGACGTATTTTCGACTTCGCTAATTGGAAAATTAACTTATAATCCGATGTAACGAGAATATCTCTGTACACATCGGCGAGAGTTGCGAAATCTCGACATTGAGATAAAGTATTGCTATTTTTCCAAAATCCAATTCCCATAAATTTAGAAGCTCAGTTATACCTTTAAGCACTTTATCAAATCGCAATTCATCTTATTTTTAACGCAAGACGTGCACGCGCTTTTCTATATATAATTCTAAAATTTCATGTTCAGAAGAATAAAACATTATTTGAACAATATTGTTATATTGCACACCTCTTCTTGTTCACCATTCGCAAAATTTTATCCCGTAATAAATTAGTACATGCAAATAGTAAAAGTCTTCTCCTTTGGAACAGCAAGCTTCATTAAGAAAATATTCTTTTCGCACGTATACACTTAGGAGCTGAAATCCCCCGCGAATAAATCTTTTAATCCTCTGAGTCATGATCCCTCGCTATTACTCAATCTCTTGGCAATGCATTCCTGAAGATTTACTATTGATTGACTCCGAGTCAACATTTGAAAATTACAATATTTATCGCATTAAAAAGATTTTAGACCCAGTTCGGTTGCAAAACGTCTGCTACCACAGTGCCATTAATCGCATACTGGAACATTAATTCTAAGTAAATTATTTTTCCTCGCGGATTATTTATTCACACGTCTGCTAATAAAGAAAAATATATACGCCTCAACCGAGCGAATAAATTATCGTGCCGATGATTCATTTCGCTAAAAATTAAGAAATATACCTATCAAAATCGGGCCTTTACGTTTGTATAAACTCGACCAATCATTACAATCAAATAGCACGTTTCGTTTCATTTCACGACCTCCGCTCAAAAGGCAGCTTTTCCGAGTTTTTCGATTCACCCGCGTATCCATCGCTCGTTTTCCCTCGAAGTGTGTACCCAGTCGAAAAACAGGTTTGATCGAATCCACGCGCGCATCGTGAAAGTGCCATCGAACCCGCGCATACATTTTTCTCTCCGGCTCGCTCGCGGTGTGTCTTTCTCCGCGCCGTACGCCAAGTGTATGTATACGCGTCGGTGCAAGATGCGAGAGAGTCGCCGGCCACGGCGCTCGACTGTCAAGGCCAATGCGTTCGAGCGAGTCGAGGTAAAACTGGCCCCTGGGCAGTCCCCGCCGATTCGTCCCACTGACTCTGCCGCCTTCAAAGCGGCTGAATGTCGGCGGCGAGCCGCGCTGAAATATGATATTAATAGCGCCGATTGAGACGCGAGCTTTTCTCCTGGCAATCGGCAGAGGCCGATTCGTTTTCGACGCGCGGAATTTCGTTTTATGCAAGAGCTGCTGGCAAAAAAATGTTGATTGTTGGAAATATGCATAAAGTAGAAGGAACGTCAAATTAAACTCGGGTTTACTAATTGTGCGTTCATTCAATATACGTAAATCATTAGTGTTATTAATTTTCCTGGCATTGTGTAACGCTTATTAGTTGTTCTTTAAAATTCATTTAGACGCGGAAAACGGAAAAATACTTATTACGGAATATGTATATAAAATAAATTTTGAAACCCACATTTCTCGTTGCTAATAATAGATGATTTCTTTTCAAACTATAAAAGCATTTATTTACATAAGAGAAACTCGCATTGTTTTACGCGCGATATTTGCGCAACAAGACAGAAATTGTAAGTTCGCTCATTGTAAGGAAAAGCCGCGTACGCGCGAAATAATTGATAGAAACACGCGAATATACGAAATGGTCATCATTGAATGCGGAGCAGGAAACATCGATGCCCGGTCACAATAAACCATTCAGCGCTGGAAACACGACGATTTTTCGCGGACGCGGCTCTCAAAAATCCCTAATGACCCATAGAAATCTAACTTTCGCGCTTTCGCCCGCGTCGATTTTTTAATTCCCCCCGCCGTCGTTTATACCAGAGGCGCGCGTATATACATATATCCGACTTCGCGCGCGGCCGTTTCTAGGCCTTAAACGCGAGTTTCACTTTTTACCGCTTTCGCGTTAACCTTGAAACGCTCGTAAGTAGGAATCTCCGTTGCGTCAAACGACGCCGAGGCGCTCCTCGTCCTTGCGCTACGCTAAAAATAACAAAGACTCGTCATAGGTCAAGCAACCCCGCGAGGAACCGGTTTTAATTGCCGAGGCGCGCCTGCTTGTCCCGGAGAGTTAATGGGAAACAATGGTCGAGCCTTATAAAGCGAAAAAACGGCTAATTGCATTGACACATTGTTTTTTTTTTCACGAGGATGTGCGTGAAACACGTTGGGCTCTAGTAAACTTGTGCGAACGAAAGTTTGTTGCAGTTAACCGGTTAAGTGTTTTTTTTTTTTTTTTGTTTATTCGCAGAAATTATTTAAGAATGTTTAAAGTTAGATAAAGTTATTAGAGACTATATAAATTATTTTAAAGTACAAAATTATCAGAAAGAAAAAGATTGATATATGATCCAATTTCATTAAACTAGTTTTGGATCTACTATTGCGTTGGTCAAAAAGGTATTTATTGAACTTATGAAATCTATATCTTATCTTAAAACGTCTATACATAATATAACTTGATACACATAGAATTACGAATGTTCAAAATGGCGAAAATTTTGGAAGTAGCAAAGAATGCAGTAAGAACTATAATTTACAAACTTAATATAATATGCAAACAGGAATTCAATTAAACCTTCTTTGTATAACCGCAGCGTAAAAATCATTCATCAAAGGACTAATTTATGTACAGTATCACATACCAAAACGACAATACGTTATTCAATTTGCTACGATCATCGACACCAGGAATTTAATAAATAATAAACAAGCCATAAACAAGCTCGCGGCGGCACGGAGAAAGATACGGACAACCCGGATCGCGTCTGTAAATTGTCTCTCGATATTCAAACGAGCTGTAAAAGGTCTCGAGTGGAAACAAAGTCCCAACAATTATAAGCGCAATCATGCTCGCGGCCTCGCTTAAAAAAGAGCCCGCTAATTGCAGTGAGAACGTCTCGCTCTCGCAATGTTCTTTTTCCGATTTTTCGAACGGAGGGCGTGGAAAAAATAATTTAACCACCGAGTCGATGGCGACTCCAATGGCTCTTTACGCGCGCAGATTTTCCCGTAAAGCCGCGGCGGTTATACAAACATTAACTGTTATTTACATTAACGGCCGGGGAATATTATTGCGCGCGTATATAGATAATGAATTGTACGACTGTTGACGGAAAGTAAAAGGCGCTCTCTCGCCGATTTTTTACTTTATATTCTTCGTTTGCGGCCGTTTTATTGCACACTTTGCATAATTTACGCGACTGTTTCTCTTCTTCGCTCGTTTGCCTCTAATTCTTTAGTAGTTTATAACTGTACGGTTTTTCTCCGATGGCAAAAAGTTAGAAACGTAACGCGTGTTTTGATTGACTAAACGCATTGTTACAAAATTGCTCTTGCTAAATTTGATGACTTTTTAATAAATAGCGGTATGTTTATAGTTCCACTAATTTCGAAATTTTTATTATTTACGCCCTTGTTTCGTAAAGGCAGAGACAAAATTTCTAGAAAATTTTACTACACTGCAAGTATACATTCTAATAATCATTCATAATTGTAGCTATGGTAAATAATATATTATTATCTTTTGAAAATCAGTTAAAATATTAAAAAACTAGTAATCACTTAGCATATTAAATTGCATGTTAATATTTTGCAGCATTAAACATATCAGATTTCTTTCAATATTTACTTTATAAAGCAATAAAAATAAGAAATACATTAAAGATCGTAAAAAATCCTGCAATTAATTTTCACGCTTAAAAAAGCGAAATTTCACGTTCGCATGAAAAAAGTACACTTGCAAAAAACGTTCGAATACATTATAACCCTACGATTGATTTATACACCACAGTAAAAGTATAAATTCGTCAAGAGCTAATTATTCCCTTCTTCCGATCACTGCGAGCCTCCACTGAATTTGTCCCCGTAATTTCCAATACAAGCGCGAGTGAAGGCAGCATTAGAAAGCTCCTTAAAGTCCACTATCACCTATCTCGAAATCTCATTGATTTCTGCACACACAACCTTCGCCGGACATAATAAATATGGGCCGTTTCAGGAAAAGCGCATTCAAAAGTTCGTCTCTCGCGGGGCAGAGCTCGGGGGATTATAACTCAGGATCAAAAGTCGATTAATTAGAGGTTCGACAGGTGAATGCGACAAGCACTTAAACTAATTTCACCGCGGCTTGCTCATTCTAATTCAAGCGCGCTCTTTTCTTCTTTCTTTCCGCCCGGAGAAATTTTCGAACGCGCACGTCGCGCGGATAAAAGGCGATTTTCGGCGATATCGTAAATTCACGTCGGGCTATTAATCCGTCTTCATTACTAATCCGTCGAGTGTCCTTTTTTTTCTCCGCTCGCCCGCGATTCAACGACCGAGGCGGGATAGTAAAATACCGGCTTGCGTAATCCAAAAACCCGCTCCGAGATCGATAATAATTCCGCAACAAACGGTTAATAACGTCTACTGTAACACCGGTTAATTGATTTTAAGTAGCGCACAATGAGCCATAAATTTATTAATTTCGAATCTACCGGCTGCGGAGTATTGTCTGGCCTGATTATCGAATCAATCAGGGATATATATATTGAGAAAATGAGAAATGGACGCTATGGCCTGCCGGTAAAAGAGGCAAGGAAAACGGCCAATCGTAATTGGATCGAACGCCTTCGACCGGCTCGTCCCTTTAACGGAGAAAGTTTTCTGATTCGCTCTTGAACTACCACCATAAATTAGAAGCCAGGCCACGTCTGCTGTGTGTTTATGTGTGGCGCTCATTATGAGTGGATATATGCAAAATTTTTTTCACCGCTCCGCTCCAGTCTTCCTCTCTCGAGGGGAGCTTTCACTCGCGCACTTAATTTGAGCTGCCGCCTTTTTTTTTAGCGGCTTTTTTCATGTCATGCCTTCATTATGCGAGGCTCGGCGCTTACTTTCGTACGGTTTTTTTGTCTTGAATGGAAAGGCGGCCTGGGCATTGTTAATCAGAAATAAGCTATTGATGCCAAAGATAAGTGTGTTTTGGGAAAGCTGGAGGACTACTTGAGAAAGTCGTTTTGAGCTTTTAAAGTGTAATGAGTTTACCTCGGAGCTCTCCTTCCTTGCAATAATTTATGCTTTATAAATTCCAAATTTTAAGGCGAAAAGAAATTTTTGTTTTATTTAACTTTACGAAAAACATAAGTTATTTTTTCCATTAATACTTACAGGTTCCGCGGTAAAAAGAACAAAATAATACATTTCGCATAAAATTTGGATTTAATGAAAAATCTTATTTTATATAATTCGATGTAATTAAATAGAATTACGCAACGAGACCCCCTATCATTATTTTCATTTTTTTCCTCAACCTTCGACAACCAAAAGAGCACTCGAATTACCGCTTAATTCACCATAAAACTCACCCAAATCCATAAAACCCTTGCACCCGCTTACAAAGCTCCACCGTCTCTCTGAAACAACAGCCCATCCTTTACCCAATAACGTTTAATTACCCAAAGCTTCCAAGAACGGAGCGCGGATACCTTAAAAGCCGAGGCACACACGGCAAAACCGAGGGGAGTGGCCGATCTATCGCTCGCAACGCAAAGATGACGAGACTCCCACGATGCCGTTCCATCGTGATTCCCGCGATTTTCATACTCCGTTATTAGGCTGCCCGTCGTCGTCCTCCTTCGGCGAACACGTGTGCGCCTACAGCGAATCGTGCAGCGAGTTATTGCGAGAGCGCGCGGCCGACGTCTTCGCGTCCCGGGCAGAGAGCCATGCGCCGTGCGCGCAATGCGCGCATGGTAGATGGGATGTATCGTAATCGGACTTTCGAACGCAATTTTACGAGCCTTTGAGCATTGTTCGCCGCCGACAATGAGGCTCGGCGTTTTTTCTTTTTTGCGGAATATGGCAGGAACGGAGGAAGGGCGTACGAGCTGCGTGAATATGCTTTATACGCGGCTGGAAATTTCTGGGAAGTTATGGCAATGGAGTTGGCTCGTTGACGAAGTTGAAATTATTGCTTTATGCTAAAGTTTGTTGAGGTATCGAGTAAGGTGATTATTGGGAGTCAAAAATAGTTTTTTCTTTCATTTGTTTGTACAGGATTTTGTAAATGAATAATAAATTACATGATCGTAATTATAAGTATAAAGCATTTATTACCTCTATCGATTATAAAGAATAAAATAGCTATTGAACGCGGTGAATGCAAAATGTAAAAATTATGTAACGATCAATAAATACTATAAAGTTCTTTAAAAATTTTAGGTGTGGGTAATATTAAAATTTGATTAGAAATGACTTCCACACCCTTTAATTTCTGTAAGAAGTCATCGTAAAACGAGATCCTAACATAGCATGTCATTCCGTTTACGCTGGCAATTAAATTTATATTTACCTCTAAATTAGCTCATTGCATTTTTTCGTCACTTCCTTCCGTAAACATATAATCATTTCAGTTAATACGTCAAGAAGCCATAAACTATAACGAACCAAAAGCAAATTCCAAAAAGTATACGAAAACCAAACAAAAAGATCTATATAATATTTTCATATTTATATTTCAATCAAATAACAAACGCTAATTGCGGTATATATCTAGTCATTTTGAAAATCGTCACTTCCCGGCAAACCCACGGCTTTTACGAGCACCTGTTATTCATGGACTCCAGCGTCTAATAAGCGCTCCTTAGCTGGAATCGTTAAAATTTAATAGAAACGCCAACAATCGCCGCGTGCCGCTAGAACGTCGTCCCCTTTTTTGGCGCGACGCGCCTCTCTCCCATTGAAGCGCGCGGCTTATAAGTTCACTGGCTTCGTCTTCGAGATTCGCGTTTGCGCGACTAACTATCGGAGCATGCAAATAGAGCGATAACCGTCTCTTTATAAAGGCTTCCTCTGCAGCCGAGGCTTCTTTACGGCCACTATATATAACGACGCCGAGGCACCGAGCGAGTAATTGGATTACTTTGGCGTAGCCGGGATGGCATGTGTGAAAGCTGTTTTAAGTATTTTACGGATACTATTCGTATAATAAACTATTTAATATTTTTAATCGTACTGATTTAAAACGTCAGGATACAGGCTTTAAAATTCTTTCCTCATCATCATCAGTTTTACCCGCATAAAAATCCGTAGTTGAACCTTTTAACAGTAATCTGGTGCTATTTACCCGCTAGATATAACTCTTTGCTTAATCGCCTCGGGCTAACGTACATTACTCACGTGTGCTCGATCCTCTGCAGCGTGTAAACAAAGAAGCCGCGAGCTGCTCCGTTGACTCCTGATAAATTTCTATGCCTTCGAAAGTGCCGCTTCTCGGAGCCTCGAGCGAGACCACGGGTACAGTAGGATAACTATCGTAACCGTATTATCCTTTTTGAGTAAAACGTCGGATTACTTTGACGATAAATTACAAAATTGTTTGGTCTTGATACCGATCATTAAACGTATATAACCAGCTGAAAATAAGACGTGCACTGATGTAACTAAAAAAATCTGAAATAACAATTTTAAAAACGAGATTTCGATCAACGATACTCGTGAAGTCTTCAGAGTTTTTATCGCAACCTTCGTTCCTCGCAAAAATAAAATTTATTATTCCCAAAAAAAAAAAAAGAAAAAACACAAAATTAATTTTTACATACAAACATTAGACACCACGTTAGACGCAAGTACAAATCCTAAACAAGGACCGACACGCGGTCGGTCCAATAAAGCGCGTGCGCGCACGTTCGTGCACATAATCGGCGGGGCGATCGGCGCGAGAGCGTAAAAAGGACCGGGCGTGCGATGTGGCGTATTTTATTGGATCGATCGGATGCGTGAGCATGCACCGCTGCCGTATTCGCGCGGTGTATATCGCCCCGCGACGGCGAGGCCGATAAAGTGTGTACGTAATAAAATTACCTGTCCCATTAATCGCCCGTAAAATTTGTCTCCCGAGCGGCGCTCGATCGGCGCGAGATGTCGCTGGGAAAAAAACGACGGGAGAATTATTTAAGGGACGCGACGGGGTACAGGTCTGGTGAGAGAAATTTTGCAAGGGTTCGTAGTTTTCTTTTTTTTTTTTATTGTTTGTTCGTCGTATTTGCAAATGTAAATTATCATCTTGTGGGACTGTTTTAAAATTGATGAATCGTTAATGAAAACAAATAGCTGCGAAGAGATTTATGATGTGCCAAGTTTAAGGCTTTGCATATTTACATTGCAAAACGTGAGCGATTAGTAAAGAGGCAAATCGAATTGTAAAAACAGTATGAGAAAAGATTAACGAAACGATGAAAAAAATGTATATTTTACTCTAACGGTGGAAGATTAATCTTACAAATCGAAACGTTAGAACAATACAAGTATGCGCAGACACATTTAATTAGTAAGCCAGTAACGTATTGAAAGGTTCTCATACGATTTTCATGGGAAAATAGCTTTTTAATAAAGGCTGATTGCGGTAATCTCTCGAATTCATGTAAATTTGTAAATCGAAAAGGAAGGTAGGAATATACAAGCTATATACATCTAAGATATCTGCTGAAATTTATTTTGAATCGGATTACCATGCCAATCCCAGAAACTTTACTTTAAAAACAAATAATTAAATGAATGTATTGATGAACGATTAGGAGTCGAAATAAATCAGAGTTTACCTACATATCATAGTACTTTGAGAAACATTAAGATAATAAAGAAATAATTGTCTTTTATATAGGCAATATTTAAGGGTCTTATTAATTAAGCATAAATCTACAACAAAATTTATTTATTGATTTTTAAAGGACATCGATTTGAGTAATGATGTAACTTAATACTGCTAATGATACTCACTTAAAAAATGTTGTTATGTAAAACTAAATTAAAGCTACCGGAATGCCGTAAATTATGTGTCAAATTTTTAATGCAACCAAGTCTGACAGAATTTATCTATAAGCGTCACTTAAAGAATATTTACTCGAAACTCTTGTAAAATATCTGCAATCGTTTAGATTAAAATTTCAGTTCCTTGTAAAGTACCGATAATTTTTCAGCCTGCACATACATTACGCTTTAATCTATATTTCAAAGGAATCGGCAACTCGTCAGTTTAGTTTGCTTTATTGCGACTATAAACGCACTAAATAAAACCTTCTTCTTATTGTTACTCAATAAAGTGTACCATAACTTTAGGTGATGCATTGCAGTTTTAACCAGTTTTCTACTTAACGTCTTCGTTTTATCTCTACTTAATTTGTGTTTATGAGAATATTAGTATACACTCCATCCACATAATCCGATAGCTCGGCAACAAAATTGATTAAACTCTGCAGAGTTTAGTGATTTATCGCGTAATTATTAATGATAAAAGATGCGTTAAGTTCTAAATCTGTAAAAGAACTTTCGCGCAATTCTAGAAAAAAAAAGAAAAATGTTTAAAGTGTCTCAATAAAAGTACTGAAATAAAATGAGAAAGTACGTTTTATGTCTTCATATCTTACACAAGTGGTAATGATGGAAACTAGTCGCGCATTCAGGTAATACCATTTATTCAGGTAATAATTTTTCAACTTGTACAGCTCGTTTTTCACCTAATTAAATTGTTTAATAGGACGCGTTAATTTAGATAACTTTAATAGTCCCGAAAATTTAACTAACTGCGATAATCCCATGATGGCAACAAAAATCTACTACCTTTTAAAAACCTCGATTCCAACTATATAATTATTTTAAACTCACTCGAGATCGTACTCTAAAGACCTAGAAACTCCATCGAGGAAGTCACAAAAAGTCCCCTGTAAATTTATCGATCCAGCGATTAGCCGCGTAGCCTCGTTACTTCCTCCAAGGGCCATTCGAGACACAGAGAGAAATCATGTCGACGGCTCTTGTAGAAAATCGAGGCCTAATGACGCGGCGTCTTCGCTCTCCGAGTCGCTCTTACCGAAGCTCTCATTAGCGATGCATTGACGCGAGTCCGATCTCCTCGCTTCCTGGATCGTCCTGAATCGATCTGCTTTTTCCCCCGGCCGGAGGGTCATAAAGCGCGGACGACGTAACGCTGGGAAATGATTAAATCTAATGTGTAAGGCTAAATGGAATCTTGCGATATGGGTATATATACGGCGACGGGGGGGAAAATTGTCGGGACGCGGTTTATTGCGGCGGAATTGCGACAAGCGATGTATCGGGAATTGATCGGCTGAATGCTTGGCTTTCTGTTACGCGAGGCTTCTTCTTTTCTCTTTATTTGGCTGATGCGCTTTTGAAGAAACGGTATTTTTTAGCCTTTTATAGAAATTTTTGAGATTCAGTAATGCCACTGGGGAATAATTCAGTCATTTGGGAGCGAAAATCTTGCTATTAACTTACAATCCTTCTTCGACGTCAAATTTTCAAGTCGGAGATCTAGGACAAGGAATTTATTTATTATTTTTGCTTAGCCGCATAAATTTTTAATTCCCAGCTTTCATCTCCAATCGTTAAATCCGCTTCGCTCAAAAAGTCGAGCAAAAATATTTGGCTCCAGCCACGTATAAAGGTAATAAAAGGACAAAATTGCGGTCCCAGCGCGATTAAAATTATTCCTAACTATGGCCGTTACATAAAACATGGACTTTCCTGCGAGCAACAAAGCAAGGCCTTCGTAATCCGCCCCTTAAGTACGCGAGTATGGTTTTTCGGTATCATGAAAACGCCCGTAAAATTAAGCGCTTTCTCGCTTGCCAGCGGAACTTTCCTACCTTTTACGACCATAAACACATAATAATTCTAATTGCTTTTCAGCCACGTAAATAAGGATTACTGCATGCAAATTGCTCGATCAAATCGCGAGGTGAAAAAATTAGTCGCGGCTTATGAATGCATGCATAAATTAAAACCCAGAGAGTTGCGTTCATTTTTAAAATTGCATCGAGACGATTGTCTAAAAACGTTTAAAGGGAATTTTAATTAATTAACTTTTGCTTTACTTATAATTTTTTTTAATATATTGAAACAAGTTTTACCGGACTGTCCCAAGAGGATTGATCAATTTGATAAGACTAGGAGACGTTTTCATCAATAGGCAAGCCTTTGACGAAATAATTCTTTAATGAGTAGCTTAGCATTTCTAAATTATGCATTCCTTTCTTACGTTGGCAACAATCAACATTTTTTAAACAAATTGCACAAGCAGCCTGCAGCTCAACCTTACATCACACATCCGTCGATTTTTCGAATATATTTAAAAGCCCGACCGAGAGATACTTAAAATTCGCCAAGTTATGGCGACTGACGTCGAAAACTCCATGCATACGTTGAATACCCCTCGAAGCAAAGCAGCTTCGAAAAAGAGCGCCCGAACGAAAAAAAAAGCTGATCCGCGCGAATCTGAAAAATCGGCACGCGCCAGTCGGCGATGTAAATGACTTCCTCGTTCGGTGTATCTCGAGAAAAGACACGCGCTCGCCGTTGATTTGCGATTTGATTATGTCGTTCGGTCTTCGGATTTCAAAGTGCCGCCGCCCGACGCACTTTCCCGAAGCGGCGACGTTTCTTGCTCCCCTCAATCTTTTTAATCGCGATTTTATTGAGCGGCGGAAACGCCCACCGTTTTTTTTCTCTCCCCCCGCGGAGAGCAGTACGCAGCGCCTGTCGAACGCGGTGAAAGCACTTTATGGGATTCCTGTCGTGCCGAGGCAGGCTGATTGACCCCCCTAGGAAAATTTATGCGAGGAAGCGATCGCTTAGAAAGTTTTTACGCACGCGACACGAGCTGCACGCGCGCGCGCCTTGGAAAGTATGCTTTCCGTAAATCTGGAGACTCGTCAATGAGGAGTCGGCGGTGATTTTCCGCGGTAAAACGCTTCGGGCCTCGGGGAAAATTGTTTTCACGCTGCAGCCCGAAATTATCGAGTGATTTAGTGGATAAGGTTTTACGAGGATCCGTGAGGCATTTTCCTGCGGTAATTATTCGCGGATAAATTTTTGCGAGGGAATTTTCTTTGGTTAGTTTATGCAGAGGCGTTAAGTGCGTTGTGGAAAATTGGTGCTGAGAAGGGGAGGACGTGAGGAATTTGCCTTTGTCTGGTTTAATTATGATATGACATCAGAGAGTATAACGAACGAGTTTTGTTTGTGTTCAGGCATTATTTAATTAATTTATGCAGTCGTAAATTTGTTGAAATCGTCGATATTGTAATAAGGCATTGAAAAGTAACTATGAAAATATGGTTTTCAAAATGTATTCTTTTAAGAATTTCAGATTCGTATCTTATAGTGCAGAATATCTTGACAATTTTTTTAACGCTTACAAGAATTAGCAAACAATTATTACGTTACGAAATTATATTGCACGTAAATTCATAAATATTAATTGTGGACAAAAGCAAAAAGGATTTTAAAAAATTTGTTCATAAATAACATTAGCAAAATAGATATAGCGCATTTTATTTCAAAAATCATTTTTATTTTAAACACTAACCGATTGGTTTTTTTTCTGTTCCAGGTTCGTATGCGAGAATGATCTGTTTCCTAAATCTACAGCAACGCATAAGTTAGTGCAACAAAAAAGAAAAAGCAAAATCGGAACATAACTATTGATGACGATTGGTATAACGAAAAGCAGAATTTCATATTAGATAAAAAATGGAGTAACTGGTCCGTGCTGTCCAATGTTTTACTGAAAAGCGTGAAATGTATCCTCACAATTAATATTCACCCTGAAGAGGACCAACGGTGAAATCCTGGCAATTTTTCCGAATAAAACATTTAACAGCGTGGGCTAGTTCTTTAATTTCTACCTTTTCTAACAACTAACACTCTCCTAATTTTATTCAACACCCAACGGCGAATCATCGCGCCTAACAAAGACATCATTTCTCCTCCGGCGAAGAAAAACGGCAGGCTCCCTTCTCGCGATCGGCTCGTCATTGAAAAACGAGGCCAGGCCGCTTGTATCGCGTGTCGATGTATCAACGCCATATAATAACGACGCTGCCGAAGCGCATCATCGCGACGACGATCCTCGCGCGTGTGCATTCCGCCGCGGCTGGAAAAGAAAAAGAAAAAAAAAATATCGCCGACGGATAAATGAATAATGCGGACTCATCCGTTGCGCGCCGCGAAGGTATATATGTGTATACGCGCGTTATTGAGAAACGCCGCGCGGGGCATTGTCACTTTCGTAATAATAATTTACGCGCCGCTGGAGCCTTCGTCCGCCGAGCGTCTTTATATATTCCCGGATTTGCATACGCGCGCGGCTCAACGCGGGAGATATGTTGCCTGGAATATGAGCGTATCGGAAAATGACTCTTTATCTTTGCCGCGATTGGAAAACATGTGCTGTTTTCTCGGGGGAAGCCGCGTCGGGAGAAGGACTTCCGCCGATATTTTAGAAGAAAGAATTTTTTTGTAATGGAACAATGCGAATGCCGGAGTCCTCGGTCCTTTGTGAAGGAAAACGTAATTCTTTTTTTATATCTGACTGATATATTTTTATTAGCGCTTTTAATATGAATGTAAATTAAAATAAAAATGACGTACGAAATAATGGAACAATACGCCTTCTAATGTGAGCATTGCGTCTTCCTTGCGTAAGGGATTGATTACACAGTAATATAATATAAGATGTAAATTACTAAAAGCGCAAAAAATTTTCAAGATGTTATTCATTTAATAGAAAATGAATAGATGATGAAGAAAGCACAAATACAGGCATTTGCTTTATACAATTTGTTGTAAGAAATGTAGTAAAAAGACTACAAAACTTGTATCTTACGATCTTCGCGATATACCTCAAGGTGAATGAATTTCATCTTATTAATTCAATTATGCTAATAAAAATAAGTATCGTAGTGTTTATTCAGCTCATTTTGTAGGAAAGTTAAATAAATGATAACTAAGTTGCGAACAAATTTACTCAACATTTAATTCACATACCATAAAAATCCGTGATAAAAATTTGTAACTTTGAAAAATTCAGATTTAATTACAAGTTTAATGTATCAAAGAGATATAGGAATTTAAGAGATTCATGCTTGACTTGTATTAATGACAGATACATACTTTCTAAGAAAGTAAAGAAGTTTTCATTATTTTAATCGTTAATATAATTAATTACGTTAATGATTTTATAATTCAATGTTTTTAAATGATTGATACAAGTCAATAGCAACATATAATTAGTATCCATAACATGCTAAAGTAGATCAGTGTACTAAGAGAATGATAAATTCAAGTGCAAATTATCTATTATATATTTACAGTCTGGTCTGTAGTTTGCAAAAACTCTTTATCTGTTTTAAGTTTTAGTATAAACTTATACACTTAAATTTAATTGTTGTTTTACAATTAAACAGCATTCTGTAGATGTTTACTATGTACAGTTTCTACTTAAAATGTCATAACGCGCAGCTATTCGAATTAATTATACATATATTTTATTTTATTTTATTTAATTATTAAGATTTTATACCGTTAGTTAAGATAAGTGAATCGTTTTTGAAAGTTCGCTTATCGCTTGATTAAGAAACGCAATTATATATATTAACATCAGAATCGGTTAATTCGGTCACAAGAATCAAAACAAATACCATAATAAAGATCCTCTGAATATTCTTTAAATATTCTTTAATAGTCTATTATTCACTTTTTACTCATTGTAGTTAAATTAAAATTTAATCGCCTAAGGCAATTTAGCTGTAGATCTTAAATTTTTGTATCTAATTGAAAACAATGGGTAATTTATTAACATTATAATTTTGATTCATGAAACCAGCTGTTCGATACTGTAACCTCGGTAACTAGCAGTTTTCAGTACACTCAATGATCGCTAATTATACGAAATTAGAAAATTCAATATTAAAAACCTCAAATAAAATTACCGTTTGACGTAAACCAGTGAGGAACTAATTTTCATACAGCTTACGTAAAGGCAATTGTTATTACCGCGATTATTACGGGAGGATATAAAAAAAAGCCGAACGTGCAGGTCGGAGCACCATAAATTCTCGAAATCGATCGGAAGTAGTTTCCAATAATCATCGGCGCTCGCTCGCTCGTTTTTCTTCCGAGTGAACTCTCGCGGCTCGCGCGGAAACGCGACTTTTAAGGACTCTCGCGAGCTACTTTTTCCCGCGCGCGCCGAGAGCCAGGAAATGCCGCTCGCACCTTTTTCGCGCGAGAACAACGGGATCTACTTCCGATACGCCAGCGTCTCCTTACACCCGGGAGCAGGTATTTTTGTACCGGACCGCACCGACACAGTCAGTGTGGCTCGTCGGGCCGTGTATACAGCGAAAAGCAGTGAAAGTCCCGCGCGCGCGCGCGATATCGATTCTTATATACAGCTGCGCGCGAGCAAAAAAGAAAAGCGCGCGCGTGAGAGAGAGAGAGAGAGAGAGAGATAACGTTTCCCCCTGAGCGTTAATGCGAGGCATAATTTAACCTGGCGAACGCCGTTTCTTTTGTTTCAGATGGAGCTCCCGTTCTCGAGGACAGAACCGGTTACGAGGTATGTATATACATGTCCCGGGCATTGTGCGGCGCACTTGCTGAGGCGAGAGCAAATGGAAAATCTAACGTCGCTCCCCTTTGTAACGGCGGAGCATCCGCGCGCGCGCAAGCGCCGTTGGCCAATTTGAAAAGCCTCAATTACGGGGAGAACAATGCGATGAATGTAAGTGGGCGCGGATTATAAAGGGATCGCGGCGCGATCGAGATCCCCTCGATAAAATCATAGTTCAATATCCCACGAGTGCCGCCGCCGCCGCCGCCGCCGCCGCCGTCGCTGGGATAAAGATCGACTCGCAAATGAACTTATCTCGCGAGTCCGTTAAAGGCAGGCCATTTAACCTTTTGCGGCGAGATTTTCTAACGATTAGCCAAAGGCAAGTCTGAGATGCAAAGTCTGCCCGGGCAAAGTATGCACAGCTGCTTAGGCGGATAGGCTTGGAAAAATGGGTCTTTTGTTGCTAATGCATGACGGATGTGAAATGCTCCGGATAATTTTAATGTGTCCTTTTTCAGCGGTGAAATTGCCGGTGAGTTTATTAGATTCGGATAAGTTAGTCTTTCAAAAACTCCCGGGAATTTGTTGTCATTGTCCGAAAGAATGCAAGCTAAAATTATTCGAACGAGAAAAAGGATACTTGAGGTAATAGTTTAGAAGCATTTGTTAATCTCAGTTTCCACTTAAATTTTAATCGCACCTTTCTTCTCTCATAATTTTATATCTCGATAGCGACATTTGCAATATAGGAAGTTTGCCTTTGAATAAAGTTATTTTAAAGATAACAGTAATAAACTTCAATTTTGCACTCATTTATTCCAGAGAGACTCCGCAATAGAAATTACACAATTACTCCCGACGGGTATATATAAACGCAGTGGCGCGATAGCTTTTTAACAATCGCTCGTGGCGCCGAGCATCGCCGACTCGCCGAATCATGGGAGCGCGTCGGCTTTAAATCACGAGCGATCAAAGCCCAAATTAAGACCCACCGGCTTCTGCATTAATCCGACGGGGCGCGCGCTTAATGTAATGCAGACGTAAAACCCGAGAGATCCCGGAAAAGAAGAGCGCGCGGCTCTTTTTGCGCCGGCGTTTATCGCCGAATCGGCGAGCGCGCTTTCCTGTGCTACGTCGTTTATATTTGCGCGGCTGTGTTTACGTATAGCTGTGTGCACTTTCAGCGCTGCGCGAAGCCGCATTACCCGGTTTTTAAGAGCTTCCGCGATAAAAGGCGGGATTTTGAGCCGAGGTAGTTTTGCGAAAAGCGTCTTTAATAAACGTTGATTAAAATTCTTCAGCGGGGAGCATTAAACACTTTCTAAATGGTAGCTAAATTGTTCTTTCGCGGAGAACAATTTTCGAGAGATTAATTAAAGTGTTCGCTCTCGTAATGTTTCCATTAATACTCCGAGTATACGGCTTAATACTTTGTTTAAACTTAAACGCGGCATTTCAGTCATAAAGCAAAAATAATTCGACTGATAAAACAGTATTATCTAAGCACTATAGAATTCGCAAATGTTGCAATTCAATTATAAATTAACTTTAAACAATTATGATATCAAGGAGGAAAGTGCAGTTTATCTCCACTATCCATCGCAATAAAACTCAAAATTCCAAGCAGCGAGTGAATCAGAATCCAGACCGCAGGCATTTAATATATAAACCAGATATTACAAATCGAAAATCAAACGCCTTCCACCGCAGCGCTTTTTCCAACCTCCCATCGGATGTATATGTATACATAATGCACCCGGCATCGGGCTCGCCGCGAATTAAAATCAGCGAGCGTATCGGCGCGCTCTGCGCATGCGTATATATAAGCGCTCGCTCTCTCCTGCAACGAAAATCGCGCAATAATGACGTCTCTCTCTCGCGACGATCAATCTCCCGGGAATTGCGCGCCGGGTAATAATAATAATTTGTCTCTCGTGCCAATATTGATAATGCCGGGAATACGGTGCTGCTTCTGATAGCCGGGACTTTTTCCGAACGGAGTCGGATAAGCGAGGCCTGTGGGTTTTCTAAAATGAGAGTAGAGAGAGGCGAAATCTCTCCGATCACGAGGAGCCAATATATAAGAAGGCCGTAGATGATGCTGAGTTGTTAGTTCTTTGTGCGCTTTTTGTTAGCGCCGTTTTTTCTGCTCGTTATCGGTGTCAGGAGATAATGGATCTGAGGAAAAATCATTGATCGCTGGCTTGCGTGTATAGAGAAATAATTTTTTAATGGTGGTGTGAGAAATTATTTGTTGTATTACCTCTACTTCATCCTTTGCATAATTTTGCATTAAAATTTCTTAAATTTTTTGATTATTAAATTCTGGGTAATTCAAAATTTAATTTCCAACTCTCAAAGCATTATTAAACCTATTGCTAGATCCTCGTCAATCTTTTACGCGCTTCAATCGTCAGTTCGACTTTAATTACAAATGCATTATTAACCAAATCCAATTTTTGCTCCTCATAAAACCGACAACAATGTCCAACCAAAATCGACGAAATGGCAATTTCAATTCCATCCGAGGACTCGATCAATCTCACAAACACCGATCCAAAAGACGACAGCAATTCTCCAAAGGCAGCCGTAGAAAGGCATTAAATTTCCCAACCCCCTTCCCGATTCAGCGGCGTCGATTTGAATACACACAGGAGAGCGCCTGCCCGCGCCTCGGAATTGCCTCGCACCAGGCCGCATTAGAGCCACACGGCGCACTCCCGTCGCTGTCACTGACCTGACGTATTCGTAACAATGCTAGGCGTGCCCGGCCGCCGCCGCTGTCGCAACCGATCTCCGCTGTCTCAGTGCGCGCTTCTTGTCCCCGCGCGCAGACCGGCTTTCGTCAAACGAAAGTTTTGCTCGCGTGGGCGCGCAGGTGCGCGGGGCCCCGCGAAAAAGAAGGGGGCTGAGGGAGAAAAAAGAATATCGCGCCGCGCTCGGCGAGAGCGGCCGCGTAATTAAGCTGTCCGGTTGCAATTAAAATTCCATCACCAGTCCCGAGAACTCACCCGCGCGCGCTCGCTTTTTATAGACCTAGACGCGCGGCTGCCGTAATAAATGCGCTCTCTCGCTCCCTCTCTCATCGCGGAACGCGATTATCGTAAGGTTTGATATGTGTGGCCTCGAAAATGTTGGTCTATCGCCGCTTGATCTCGTTAAGGGACGGGATCGAGCTGAGAATTATATGGATTACTGAGGATTTTGAAATTACAGTAGGAGTCTAATAATCTTTTCAACGGGTGTTACTGCGGAGAGTGCGGTTGGATATACTTTCTAAATGTTGAATTTTCAGTATCGTAAATCGCGTAATAACGAATTAATCCTCAGATGTTGAAAAGAGAGTTACAATACCGAAAATACTTTTATCTCGTTGGTAATGTAGAATAAGCCGCGTGTAACACTTTCTTTAATTAAGATTTAATTCGTACCTGGAAATGAATAATGATGGAATTTTTTTTCACAATTGATATAAATCTGCAAATAGTTAACGTGCGAATTGCTTGCATTTATTAGTAACTTTTGTAAATGTCAGTAAAGTAAGCTTTTATCAGAAGATTTGAGAGAAATTTTATTATTTGCGCCGGAACAATCTCCGTAATTGAGGCAGAAATATTTAAACAATAATAATATCAAGAAATTGGTTTCAGAAAATTACTCAATGTGTTTAAAATATTTATATTAACGAATAGTATTTTCTTCATTCAAGAGCTCTTTTCTATAAAATTATTCAAATGATTTGTCATATCTACTTGTAAGTTAAATAATCAAACTTTGTATTTTAATAAAATATAAAAAAAAAACAAAAAAACAAAAAAACAAAAAGAAATACTATTCGTAATAGCTTGATTTTCAATTAATTAAACTAATTCCACATGATCATTCATGAATCTCATCTTCCAGGATTCTGTAGCAGCAGCATCAGAGACAGACCCAGCAGAAGAAGCCTACGACGACGGCGATGACTCCGACATGTACATGGAACCCGACGGCGCCGAAAGCTCACACAGCGACGCTCGGCACGAAACCGAGCCGGAAGTCCCAGCTGCCCACGAGCCCGAGCCCAAAGAGAAGACCGAAGAACAGCAGCAGCAGCCCGCAGCCACACCTCGCGTCACCATCGTCGCGGTACGACCGGTCCAGACGAGCATCCAGGTGACCTCGAGCGAGTCCACCGAGTCCTCCTCCACGACTAAAGCCGAGCCCGAGAAACCCGAGGCCGAGGAGAAGAGCCTCGAAACCGACAGCCAGAACTTCTTCCCTTCGTTCGCCGAGCTGTTCGGCAACCACCGCCTCCCGTTCACGGAACACCAGCAGCAGCGCTACCGTCCCAGCCGATTCCTCGGCTACTTCCAGCGCGACCGGCCCTACGCGGTCGCCGCCGCCTCCTCCCACAAGGACGGAACCCCCGCCCTCCTCGGATCCGGTAACTTCGGCGTCATCAGCGGCGGCACCTACTACCCCGAGGACAAGGAGAACGACGAGTACAGCATCGACGAGACCGCCTTCAGTCCGTTCTACCACGGCGGCGGCAGAGGCCGCAACTACTACAAGAACCCCAAGCCCCAGCCCGTCCGCGGCGGTGACTTCTTCGCCAACTTCCGCGACTTCGCCGACATCACCGCTCCGCCCAAGTCCAGCTTCTCCCACCTCTCCGTCGTCTACGCCAACAAGAACGGCAGCAGCGCCGGCCGAGCTCCCGAGCAGCCCCGGAACATCATCGAGACTCTGAGGATGCTCGAGGAGGAGGAGGAGAGCAGCTCCGGGGTCCAGACGACAACGACGACCGAGCTGCCCCAGAAGAAGCTCAGCCAGGGCAAGCGAAAACTCATCAAGATCAAAAAGTACCAGGAGGAGAAGGCCCGGAAGTCGCGCATGACCGTCGAGCCTCTGCTGGCTCTCAGTTGAACGACTGGCCGAGAGGCGCGCCGAGAGCGAACTCGAAATCTATAAACAAAACCTACGAATATTTTCTGCTATTGCGAAGACGAAGAGGACGAAGAGGACGAAGAGGACGAAGAGGACGAAGAGGACGAAGAGGACGAAGGTGCGAAAAAGAGACGCGTTAATTTTTTTTTAGCTCTTAATTTTTTTCGGACTACTATGCCGTCCGCCATCGTATTCCTGCTTGTTTGTTTTTTTGTTTTTTTTTTTTTACGTAAAATCGTAGGATTATGAGAATTGGCCTTTTAAGCGCGGTCAACCAAAGTCTGAAGCGGTTCGTCATCGTCGTCGTCATCGTCGCGATACGGAATTCGGAAAGAGGCGAATTTCTCGTTCGGATAATCGATGAATTACGCACTAATCTTATCGTTTCATAATTTAAATAACGCATTGATCATTTTTATTCATTCAGCAAACTTCATTGCGATCGACGAGTGGATACGTTTCCGAGCGTTTGAGAAATGGGACACGCACATTTTTTTGTACTTTCTGTATTCTTATATTTTTCACATTCGTATAACTGTTAATGCCGGAGTTGGGTTATCTTTCGAGTTTGCACATTGTGCTTTTCCAAGTCTAAAAGGATTTTTTGCAATTAAAAGAGGACAGATCTCGAGTATAAACTTTTAATCGCTCTATTTCATAAAATATTGAAACAATTTTTAATTCTTTATCCGAGTCAAGCATGTAATTGCGCAAAACTCACAATTTCCACCCTCTTTTGAACCCCCTAGTCAAATTTTCGTGAAACGCACTTCGCAAAAGAATCGAATCAAAAGCACTTATCGGTCGAGCTCAGTCTCCCCTGCCCTCCTCCACCATCCAAGACTGAACCATTTTTCAAACGACTCCGCGAAAAAAGAGTAGCCGCGGCCTCTCTTCCTCCCGACCTCGCCTACCCGGGACAAAAAAAAAGCTCGAAAATTCGGTAGCCGCGCGCCGCCTCGCAAAACGATTCGTCCGCGAAACGAGTCCGACCCCGAAAGGCCCTTCCTCGGCTCGTGCTTGGTTCCGCTCGAGCGAGCTCGTAATGACCGCGAGAGAGCTCATGAGCAGCAAGCGGGACGCGTGCGCCGGGGCAACGACGACTTTCGCATTCCCCTCGCTCGCGTGCGCCCGATTATATTTTCTCCCTTCTCTCCCCCGTCCACCTCTCTCGTTCGAGCGCGCGCGCGCGCGCACACCGCGAGGTGTGCGATAAGAGAGCCGATACACCGCGCGCCGCGGTGTTCCGATGATTTTCCAAACGACTGCTCGAGAAAACTGCGCTTTCGCATTGTCTGTCGGACAGAAGTATAAAAAAAAAAAAAAAAAAGAACTGGTGTGAAGTATGATAGTGTAAGGTTAAGATTCATTGATAAAGTAAAAATGCTATTTCATTTCTATCTAGAGTAAGAGAACTATTGTGTTTTTTTTCTTCGATTCTCGAGGGATTATTCATTTTTAAACTGTTTAAAATCTAATTTGAATTCGTTAAAAGTATCGTTTTTATTCTATAAAAAATAACACGATGCTGTATTAAATAATGTGCATAAACTTTATTATTACAAATTTCTATTATACTTTTTCACTCGAGCTTTTAATCGTTTTATATTTGAACCCTTGATATTTGCGAAAATCTTTAATTACGAAAATAAGCGCACGATCTTGCCGCGAATTGGACTGAATATTAGCGTTAGCGTTCCGCGACTCTCGCGAAAAGAAACCGAAAACTCGATCGTCAAAACGAATCAACGATTGCTTTATATCATTAGACTGTAAGGAACGAAACTCGTCTCGTGCCCCCCTCATTGAATTCTCGCGTATCACATAAGTTCACGGTAAAGGAGCTGAGAAAAAAAAAAGGATAGGTACAAAAAAAAGCAGAGGCAAAAAAAGGCGGTCAGTGATGGAACTCCGAGCAGGCATTAACTGCCCTTGGAATTCCAGTGCCACGGCTGACCTTCACGTGGGAGACAAGATCTTACGGCGAAGTACAACGTTGGAGTGTGAAAAAACGTATGCAACTGGTGCATGTCACGTTTATCTGGATCATGGGAAATTCAAATTTTAATTACAAACTGTACCGAGATTTATTTTTCACGCCGTAATCGAATTTTCGAGCGGATCCGATGAATTTTCGTAACGGGATTAAAAACTTGTTAATATTCATGAATTAGCGGATTTATTCGCTCCAGTATCGTTCATTGTTCGCCGTTTTTAATGAAAATCTCATTTTTTTAGATTGTATATTCTTCGGACACTAATCTGACGTTTGACATAAATCTAATCGAAAGTTTATTCGATTGCGCAATGAAAAAAAATCATTCTGATGCAATGCAAATCAGCGAACTTCAGTGAACAATTCGAGTTGCATTAACCAGGTTTATGTTATAATGAAATTACGAAAACTAATGTACAACGTTGTAATCTATATTTTAATGCGTTAAAATAGAAAAGACAAAGTTTGTGAAATCAAAATTTTGGAAGCATTTTATTGTAATCGAGTAACTTAATTCTATGTCTGGATAAAAACACCTTCAAAATCTTCGCCGGGTCCTTGTGTGCATTGTTATCTCATTTGTTGTTAATTATTGTAGCGATAGACGTAGACTTTATTTGCCAATCGCAAAATGTCAAAAAATAAAAAAAAAGGTATAATCATGCATTGAAAACGAAGAAAATATTTTAACGGTACCGAGGCAAAATCGAATAAAAAGCGTATTATGCATAGATATATTTTTTTGTAAAACTATTCTCCTTTTCGAGTGATTTTTCATTTCCTTAATCCAAACGAAAGTTGTATAAATAAAGGAATATACCGCAAAATCGATCGATCAAAATGCCTTTTTAAATGGTGCAAAGAGTTTACTAAGAGACACTAAATTCATGTATAAAGATTCAAAATTAACGACACATTCATAATGATACCGGCTGCTTTTTCCTAAAAGAAAATGACACTAAAACTCACATAGTAGCAAAATGTTCAGGACAAAAATCGACATTCCCGATAAACCTCCGAAAGCATTTAAAAAACCCGCAGCTCTTCCGCGCTTACGAGGACAAGGGAGCGACGATCGGGTTTACGTTTTCAAGACCTTCTTCATCATGTTCACCAGTTTGCCGATGCCGTCGTAAACCTCCCCGTACGACGCCTTCGCGTCCATGTAAGCCGGGGTCGAGTAAACCTTGTACTCCTTGCAGTAGGTGACACCCTTGACGTCGCGCATCTCGACCGTCGCGCCCATCTGCTTCGCCGAGTCGATCGCGCCGCAGTTCGGCCACTGCTCCTTCGGATCTGCAACGAGAGAAGAGCGTATATACATTGATCTTGCGTGACATCTTGATTTTTGTGAAAACTGAACGGACCGATGAAAAATCACGAGAACGCACTGTACTACTTTTATTTTTAAATGGTAATTTTTTGTAAATAAAAGACTTATAAATAAAATCTGGTTTATTCAATTATTACCCGTTTACCCTTCATTTATGACATAGATGGAACAAAACTTGGACGCGGAAATTAAAATTAGCTTACCAAAACGTATTCAAAGTAGAAAATATATTTTTGTAAATATAAATTAATTAAAGAGTAAAATATTAAGTTGATTTTTCTTACTGTCTTTGCCTAATGTGATTTTTACACCTTCCAAGACCTTTGCGATCAATACTGGACTAATGCATATAGCACCAATTGGTTTATCGGCGCAATTGAAGTCTTTAATCGCTTTCGCGAGATCGGGAAGTAAAATACAATCACATCCTTTCGACGCGAAATCGCTCCTAGAAATATGCAATGATAATCAAAAAGTAATCAAGAAGTTTTAGATTTTTGGTAATAGGTAAAGACGTCTGGTCGTGATCAAAATTAGATAATCCAGAAAATATTGCGTATATTAACTTATTTGAAATTATCGAGTTAAAATATCAATTTTAAATCCACAAACGACTCACAGTGTCCTGACTGCACCGAGCCCACCCGGGATGATTAGACCAGCATTGTCACAAGGATTGCACTCGGACAAGTCGTGAATACCCGAATGAGTGAACCGCGCTCCTTCGACCAGAGCATTTCTCGGCGACTTTTCGGCGGTCTTGTCGCAGTGATTCATCGGAGTGCAAAGATCCAAGTCCGGGGCATAGAAATTCGGCTGAATGCCCTTGTGGCAAAGGTGTATGCACGTCGAGACCGTCTCGGTGATTTCCGAACCGTCCATGTAGCCGCATCCGCTCAATACCTGACAAGATGAAATTTTAATTTGTCGTGACATTTCTATTTGGATACAAATATCTTAAGGTAAGAAGTTCTTTATGAACTGCTCGGAGATTCCTTTGAATGGTTTTACGCGAATCGTTTAGCTCGGTGTTTACTCGCAATCTAGCTCACTAATCTATATAACTGAATCAATAGAAGAAAAAAAAAAATAAAGCTCCGAGCCAAACGAAACCGCTCGGTTTATAATTCACTTTAACGATCCGCGAGCGGCGAACCTCGAGAGAAAACAAGATCCGCGGACGGCGATAAAATAGCGGGGCAACGACAGATCCCCGTGCAAAAGAAAAGAATTTCAGCCGGAATAGAAATCAAGCCGCGCGGCGCAATAATAATCGATCGGCTTGTAACTTCGCGCGAAAAGAAATCACCTGCCGCGGTGGTGGCTGCGCCGGGGCAATAAAAATCTCGGCGTGTAAACTCCGCAATAAACGCGCGATATTCGCGGGGTTTCTACGATTTCGCAACCGAACGCGCGCGTATATAACCCGTACGGTTATTGTGCGCAATTGCGCCGCTGGACTCTCCCCGGAGAGATTACTGCGGCTATCGCGCATCCAATTTGTCCGCTCTGAGCTGCCGGCCTGGCCATTGCTATTATCGTCAAGGTAATAGAGATGTATTATCGCAAGTCGTCGCCATTGGCTTTTTAACTCGAGGGTATAAGGATACGAGGCGTTACGCAGCTCGGCGTATAGTTCTGTCCTAGAAAAAGTTACGAAAACGTTTCAGCGTACGGCGCGCGAAGATTTTATAATTCAACATCAATGAACTTTGCGCCATTCACTTAACCTATTAACAGAGGCAACAACAACAACAAAAAATTATGAATAAGTTATCGGTTTGTTCTTACGTTGTAAAATAAAGTGTTTATTGATTATTTTACATTCTTGTTTTATAATTCATTAATAATACACTTAATAAAGTAGGACTAAGAAAAATTCAAAAAAAAAAATTGTTAATTAAAATAAATAGATTAATGCAATATTAAAATTCAAAGTGACATACAATGGCTACTTTGGGCGGACCAGTTCTTTTCTTTTTACATAAAATGTTACTTGTGTGCAGCAGGTGACATGACGGTCTGGTGATCTGAACAAGCCTGAAGGTCTCTTTGAATAAATTTTTGCTGACGGCCCGTGTCAGCATCTTGCGGCAAGCGAAAACCCGTTAAATTAAGTAAACATTACAAATTTTGATTGAATATTTTAATTCCCGAGTAGAAAGAATTCATTTTCTTTTTTTATGTTATTAATTTTATAAACATGATTCACGCCGCAACATGTTAGACCTGAATGCGTCTGCGGTACAGTTAACATTCTTTGGAATTTATTTCATTGACATTTCAAATTCGTTTATTCATTTGTCTTTCCCTTCGAAAATCGAAATCCCGTAAAATCGAAATATTCAATATATACGTGGATCCAAATCGCGCATCTCGCTTGGAATTTTTTTGTTCGAACTAAGAAAAATTCTAAAATTCAAATACCTTAAAAATCTAACAATTCAAAAAGAATTCGATTTCCACAAACCACAGAAATGCCGTCTTGTGGTTGCTCAAGTAACTCTGCAACCGTACCGTTCACTGGTACGGCATTAATCTCAAACTACTTATCGACTTACCATCCGAGATAAATTTCCTGGATACCCCATACCATCAAGCAGCTCAACCTGCTCAACCTACAGTTACCTCAAGAACGAAAAGAGGGCAGCACCTCGGAACATCGGGCGGGCCGCCGGGTCCGGGAGCCGAGGTCGTAAGAAAATTTCCGCGGGGCTTAAATAAACATCAGAAGGGCGTGCGCGCGAGGGCCGGGGGCCGGCGTTCGACTTACTTTATGGCTCGCATAAACCTTTATTGTGCTCTAGGAACAATTTTTACTCAGACCATGAATACCAAATGCATAATTCGCCGGGTGCTACCGGAGATTTAACAACTTGCGCGCGCAGGCCGCCCTGCCGGATTTATAATATAATGCGCCGGAATAAATTTTAGCCCTGCTTATACGAAGGATGCGCGGGGGGGGGGGGGAGGGGGGGAGGTGCGTTAGCTTCGTTCGCGTAAATATTTATGCCGAGAAAATCGTTTTAGATAAGCGCGAAGTGGGTTGTTACGGCAATTTGGGTAAGATTAACCTGCGACGCGTGCCACTGGTATAATGTCGGTGAAGTGCATTGCAAACGATCATGCGTTGCGTTCACAAGCACTTTCGGTCTGTTTGACTTGGAAAAGATTGTAAATTTCTTTTGATAGAAGTAAAAAATAAAATAAGCAAAGTTTACTGTTCTCAAAGTAGTGATGGCAGAAATTAAATTTAAAGAAGAATATGTGAGACTACATTATTTCTTTCGCCATTTTTGTACCAATGAATTGTGCAATTATTTTGTTTAATCTGAAGTGATAAATTATTCTAAAAATTTTAAGATTTTCCATTCTAATATATTCGCAAAGACACAATATATTTTCGTTAAACATTCTCAAACGAAAACACGATCTGATAAAAAACGCTTCCGCCGCCCGATTCGACCCCCAACACTCGATCCCACGACAGAGCTTGATCGAAAATGGAAATGCACCGAGCCTACCGCCCGCGAGTGCAGAATTGATCCTCGGCGAACCCTCGCGGCTGCGAAAATGAGTTATATTACGCGCGCGGACGCGGCGCGCGGGACTTTATTCTAATTATCAGCTCGGGGCGAGGGCACCCAGGAGAGCCCTGAACTCTCTCTCTCTCTCTCATCCGCGTTGTCACCTTCTTCAATCCCTTTCGGGCGCGAATCTCGCAGGCAGCCTGTCGCATAATCTTATGTAAATCTCGCGTGTGCGAGCATAAGGGCCGGGGCGGTCCTCTCTCTCCTTCTTCCGTTCCTCCGGATATGACGAGGGGGAGCGCCGCGGCCGCCGTCTTAATTTTCGGACGGCGAGCGCGAGGAATGCCGAAGAGGGGGACCGAGGGAGCGAATTTCGGCCGATCTTTTGTTTTAGAGAAGGTTACTCGGAGGAGTTGGAAAAAGTAAAAACGTTCTTTCATAGATCCAAAAGACGTAAGGATCAAAAATTCAAATTTTAGCTATTGCCCTTGTATTCCTAAACCTAATACAAACCGTCCCCAAAAGATTTATCGGTCCGTTCGCTCCTCGCGGCAAAAAAGCGGCGTCCTCCTCCGGCCGGCAGGAGAAAAGGAAAGCTCGCCCGGTAAATTTATGTAAACAGCCCGGGTGCTTGTAAATAGATGCAAACAGTCTGCGGGCGTTGATCACGCGTGTGTGTCTTTCTCTCTCTCCTCCTCGTTCGGCGAAAAGTATCAGAGACAGATAACAGCATATCGCGAGGTTCGGAGCCTTAACGCGTCGGAGCTCGGGACGGAGAGGAACGAGAGAGAGAGAGGAAAGGATGAAGTCTTCGGCGAGGCGCGAAGGGAGAGAAGCAAGGCTTGCCGAAGGGCCAGAAAGTGCCGGCGTTGCGGAATTACTCGGCCGGGTCTGTTCCCACGGGGCCGAACTTGTCCTCGACAATTTCAAACTTATTTTAACATTCATATAAGCCTCCCTCCTCCTCGGCGACCTCGGCTTCTCTCTCTCTCTCCCTCTCCCTCTTTCTCTCTCTCTCTCTCTCCCTACTTTGGCTCTCGCTTACCTTTTTATCTTCTACTCCGGCGATGTCTATTCTACACTTTTTCCGCGGCTTTTCCTTTGTGTCCTTTTACCTCGCGGACGGCATTTTCTCTTTGTAGACACTGCGTTTTTCTTTGCATTCACTTTGTAATTGTCGCGCTACTGTTTTTCTTTCTCAGAGTTGTCAATTGATAAACAGAAACGGTGCAGTATATAGGATTCTTGGGTGAAACGATTGAAGGGATGAATTTTTAATCTTTATTTCCATTCTACGTTATACATTTTTCGTGCGAAAAATTCAGCGCGGTCTTTTTGAAGTTTATTTAAATTCATAAAATTAATCTGCATTGTTAATTTCATATAAACTTGATGCATTCGTATAATTGCACATGTCTGAAAGTAATTAAAGTTAGTGTTAGACGTGACATGAAAGCATTAAAATTCTAATTAGAGCAAGATATTCTGGAAGTAGAACAGTAAATGAATTATATAAAAATATTTATAAAAACACTGTTACGAAGTTTTGACAAGTCTGACTTATTACGTAGTACAACCACTGATTTATTCTTCTTAAATTTTCCTGTGTAAAACATTCAATTTTTTATTTACTAATACTACACGTACAAGCAGCATCAAATAAAGTAATCAATTTCAATCAAAACCCTCCTGTTCCTCCACGTATTAATTAAATAATTTCTTTCGAATTCTACCACCGCCGATACCACACACTATTCATCACAGCTTCCTCCAAGCGCGTCACTCCCCCCGGCAGCATTTAAAAGTTTAATGAGCCAGTCGCGGATCACTCGGAGGTGAAAAACGGATTTTCGCCGAATACGCGGCTCGAATTAAGAGCAGCCGAGGTCCAAAAAAAAGAGCGAGCAAACAAGCTCTCGGAGGGTGGCGATCGGCGAGGCTCAAGGCGTTATGATAAACGATGGCGCCCCTCGCTCGGAAATTCTCGGCGAACGGGAAACTATTCGTGCCTCGCAGCGATAGATTATTAATGACTTGTGCGCAAACTTGTCACTCGTAGCCCCGGAATGCGAAGCGTAATAGGCATCGATACGGCCGCTCGTTCGAGTACGCCGATCGGTATACGTGACACGCGAGATTATGCGGGGAAGAATCGCAGTCTAGATAAATCATCCGTGGCTATGTGTCAGCGCGGATCATCTTCATTCATTATTAGCGATGGCCTGTAAATGCGATGTGCGCGTATGTTAATGCTTGGGTCGGGCAACAGTTCTGCCTATGTGACAAATTAACAGTTTTTTTAGTCCTCGGAGCAAAATGTATTAATGTAAATCGTGCTACTTAATCGAAATTGGGTCTTTAATATTATAAATGGCTTGCCTTTATTTGGATTCATTTTATTGATTACCTTTTTCGTATATTTTATCAAAAATCGAGTATTATTATTTTGATGAATTCCAATTCTAATTGTTTAATAAAATCTTTTACTATACAAATACAAAAACAAACATTTAAATCTACGCTGGAAACTCACTGTACGTCCACTTAACTTTCTTAAATATACAGCTAACACTGATTTCAAACTAAACCCGCAGTCACAGCATTACATTACTACACATCCACCTCGCCGCGACGCGACAAATCGTAGCCACGAATTCTGACGTGTGACATCACCAGGCAGATAGAGAGAGAGAGAGAGAGAGAGAGAGAGAGAGAAAGAGAGAGAGAGATTGGCGCTCCTGGGAGACGGCGCTTTATTCAATTAGCCACTCAGTTACTCGCATCACATCGCATTTGCGCCGAATGTCAGGTGGGGAGCTCGAAAACACGTCGCAGCCAGACGTCATAGTCGGCGCCCCACCGGGTGTGTAAGCGCCGAGCAATAATATATAACGCGCTACTGATTTTCGCGACCGAGGAAAAAAGAGCGACGAGTCGGCCCTGTCTTCGCCCTGGGAGAAGTTTAGACGTCGCCGCCGAGAAGTGGATTTGGAAGTTGAGGTGTCTCCCCGCTGCTCGTCTTAAGTTTTTTCATTGATGGCCGAGGGTGGAGTCGCGCTCGGGTTTCCCTGTCTAATCCATTTCTTCGTCGTCTTATATAATTAGACCTAAGATAATATTTAGAGTATCTGAATTGTTTATTTATATATTACTAGAGTATTATTAGCATTGGCATATTTTTCAATTCATGTACAAGAGTTTAATCTCTGTGATCACATATATTGGTGGCTTGAACACAGAATCCTTTTATTGTAGACAACTTAGGTGTTTCGTCCAAGATTATCAGCGTGGACTGCTCAGTAAGACACTGCCTATCCTAAGACACCCGGCACGCAGATGTTCTTGCGGCCATATATATGCTTATCATTTTCATTTTCACTTACGGAAAGAAAAAAATCCTCCTAGGGGGGTGCAATAGTAAACCCATATTTTTCGAATATAGTTATCGTTTGTAATATAATGTTTTAAGTAATTTTTAAAACGGTCAACAGATGAATAAATTAATATTTACTACTATTTTATTATATATTATTACGATTTTATAATATACTATATATTTATAATATATTTTCGTTGCGTTAATATGCAACAAAACTGTACTTAAATATTGTATAATAAGTTGTTAGTATTTTTATAACAATAATAAATGTTTAATTACTACAATGTTATTTATATAAAATGCATAGTAAATTTTATATACTTACAGTCCCGAAACTAGCAGAAAACAAGATACCCCAAATATCAATATTCCCCGCGAAGGGTTAGGAGGCTCGGACATTTGATTCCTCCTCCGTGTACTTTAGGATTATCATCATTCATAATGCAGAGCGGCCTCCCGGTTATTTTCATATCGGAATTCCGGAGCTCCTCCGGTCTTAGTGGTTATACATCCGGCGACCGCTCGGCCTCAATCTGTGATCGCGCGGGAAACATTTATGACGACATAACTCGCTTAAGCCTCTGGGGTTCGGCTGCGGCAGACCTCGGCAAGCAGGTGTCACGAGCCGATATAAAGTTAGGACTCGCCGATGGGTAAAAAAATTATAAGACCACGAACGAGGCGTAAATAAATTATTTTCCAGAGAAAAATTATACGAACTCCTGCCTGAGAATATGTATTTCGTGTGTACCTTTACGAATGATAATTCTAAGGAATAAAACTTTTCATATTTTTTCTAGTTATAAAAAAACGTGAAGATCTGTACCACTATATAACAAGGGCTGATTTGCTTCTAAAATTATCGTCCAAAAAAGCTTTTCATCATTCCTGTCCGTCGTAGCCACGGATGCACGATCGGAACCGCGGGCCATCGGTTAATCAGGGCGCGCGCAAATAATCAGAGGAAATCAGCCGGTCACGTGAGATTAATCAGGCAGCAGCGACGGCGCCGCCGCGAATCCCGGAAACAAACGGGGGCTGCTACTCGCAATGCCCGTACTTACCGATCCTCGCCGCCCCCAATAGGCGAGGGAGAGCCTCGTGGGAGAGAGCCTGCAGTGCACGCGGCCGCGCGGATGAACGGCCGGAGACGTGTCTGAGGCCTCTGCGCTCCTAGTTTTGATTCACCTCGCGCCGGTCACGGCCCTGACGGCCCGCGTAATTGTTCTCTCTTGTCTGCCGTCGGTCCGGCCTGTCTGCCTGCCTGCCAAGGCGCTCGCGATTGCCTTCGCGCCGGGAATTTCTAAGCAGCAGCCGGGAGAGCGCATAGGCTCTGCACGGAGAGAGTCGAGGAGAGAGATCCCCGGTGCTCGGGACTTGGCGGCGAAGTCTTGCGAGAGGATTGGACTTTTCATTTTTCTAATTGGGAGACGAGTGAGAGTTAAATTGGAACATTTTTACGAATACGTTTATTTTACAGTTTTTGGCTATCGCAAGCTATTGTGTAAGTTTAAGCTTTTTATATGTACTGATTATTGCTTCTTTTAGCAATTTATTTTGAATTAAAAACAAATCTAAAGATTAAATCACCGTAAATGTAAGAGATCGGTATTTTGTTAAAAAAAAAGAGCGTCGACTATCGTTCTGATATTTTACCTTCTTTACTGAAATGTACTAAAAATATCTTTTCTGAAATTAAAGCCCAACAAGTGTCTACAAAAAAAAAATCTGTCCAATTCAGTACCGAACATTCAGACATTACCACCTGCAAGCAATATAATCCGATCCAAAACAAGCTTCGCGTTAAAGCGATCCCGCCGCCAATTCAGCCGGGTTTTTTTTTTTTTTTCATCCAGACTCGGCGCGTTAAACGCGATCCCGAATCGAGTGAAAGTTGCCGTGACCGAGGCCGCCGGCGCGATGAGCTCCGAAATGGCAGCGAAATGATTTTTCCCGTGGAGCGAGGGAAAGGAGGCGAAATAAAACGCAAGAGCGAAAGAGAGGGCCCCGGCTCGTCTTCCCCTGGGAGTAGACGGCTCTCTCTCTCTCTCTCTCCCGTTCGTTATCACGCCGGCGATACGTCCTTCCTCGTACACACCGACCGCAGATCGCTTCTCTAATTTTCAGCGCGATCAAACATTATTTTCTGCCCACCTCCGCTACGTGGGGGATAGGGGAGAAGAAGAGGGAGGCGAGTTTCGTACGTAACTGATATGGGGAAGTTTTTCGTTTTGGCCGGAGATATATAAGTTTGCTCCCGCCGTTGCCTTGGTTCGTATATTTGTTGCTCGCTCCCGCTTACTTTTATTTGTTGGTCTCTTATTTCGTGGGTTTTACGGTTTGCTTTGTCTTCCGTGGTAGGGTAGGTCTAAAAGCTCCGGGCTTGCTTTCATCGATCAGTTTACTAAAGTAATTAGAAAACACGACGTTTCATTGGGAGATTTTATGAAATGTACGCGTTTTTCAGCTACGACGCTTTAAAGTTTTGTTAAAAATGTAACGCTTCATAGCGACTTTCAAAGTAGGTGCCGCAATCTTTCGAAAACGAATTTTAAGTTTACATGGAGAGCAGGTGTAAGCACTTAATTATGAAGCCCGCAGCTGAAATAAATGAATAAATAACCAGAAAAGTTTGTGGTGAATTTCGTCGTCCGTGCACGGATGTAAAATGCAGAGGCAAAGCGCTTTATGCTACCGGTCTGAAATTAAAGTACTTTACCTTAATGCGATGATTTTTAGGACTATTACATCTTAGAAACTTTTTTCACGCAATTTTACCGGGGGATTAAAAGTTTATTTTTTAATGAATCAAAAAGTAAACATGACGTAACGCGTTGCATCAGATTTTTTTCACCAAGATTATCATTGAACTAACTTACGTTATTCTTTATTGAATATTTTTCACGTATAGTTTATTTAAACTCCGCGATAAAGTTTTAGTTTTTAACTCTTCCGACAAGGAAGCATATTAATAAGTTTTTTTAACGTTATTAGAATAACGAACGTCGCGCTCTCATTTGAAATTTAAAACAGCAACGACTGCCAGCCGGCAAGTTGGACAAAAAAAAAAAAAAATTGCCCCGTAAAGAGAAAGAAAAAAAAAAGCCTCGCCGGAGAAAAGTAAAGACAAAAATTAACAATCGCGCGACTTATCAGAGTAACCCGCGGAGAAAGTTGCAGAGGCCAGAAGCGGCACCTGAAAACCTACTACTACGCCTCTCTCTCTCCCTCGCTCTCCGCCTCCCCGTGACTTTTATTGTATTTTTTTCATTAACAAGTCCCGTCCCCAGGAGAACTTGGCCGGGACCGAAGTTGCCTGGGCGAGTTTTAGCGAGACTTTTGTTAATGTTCGGAATTAACGGAGTAAGGAGACTTTAAGTCATAAGACCTCCCGGGAGCCCTGCCAGCCAGCCGGCTGCTGCTGCTGCTGCTGCTGGTTCGACGCCAACTTTCGCGATTCTTTATTTCTTTATCAACTCTCCGGCTATCTGTACGAGTATAAACTCTTCCACCTTCGTGGCCTAACGCTTGGCTCGATTTCTCTTTAAGCTCGTCAACGTTTTTCAGGCGTGTATTTTGGTAAATTTACAGTGCAAAGTTTCGTTTGCGTAATTGAGGATTAAAGTTTAATTTTTTTTTTGTCAAATTTTTACAAGCACTTTTAACCAAAGATTCTACGTTATTTTATAATACTTTTGGAACCGCATTTAGACGCGCATAAAACGGACGGAAACCCCTTTTCAGTAACTAAATTTGATTCCAACTTTCTCGATCACGATAGTTAAACTTGAGCGCTACCCCTGCAAATGGAGTGGAACGTCCTCTTCATTACATTTTAAGCATGGATTACAACAGCTCATTTCTCGATTAGCTTTATTGATTAGTTATAGTCACATTGAAATACGATATGATCAAAGTTTGAATTTAGAAAAAAAAAACATTATTAACGCCGGTTATTATTAATTTTAAATAAAATTTTGTATACGCCATGCGAATGGTGCACTTTAAAGAGAGCAACGTGGCAGTAATTGAGAATTTGTCGATAGGGCTTCTTGAAACGGGTAAATCAAATAAGAAAATCAGTGAACGTGAGTTCGTAATGAGGCAAAAATCAAGGGCAGGTTTATTAAACCGATGGAAGTTGCTCCTGCCTCGGATTAAGTTACGACTCGCGCCGAGAGAAGAACCCTCCATGCAGGAGTAGCATCCAGCGTCGCAGTCACCCTTCTTCCCTACTAATTTTATTTATTACGCAATTTAAAAATCGATAGGACCGCTTGATTTTCTGTTATTCGTCCAACAATTAACGAACCATAGTTTTTTCGCTTCGAACTTTTATGATTGCCCTTTTCATCGAGTTTCAAATCTCTTTTGTAAGTAAAAAGAAAAGCTATTAATAATACGAAAGCTTAAGAACATAAAGTATCGACGTTTCAGACGCGTGAATTACACAAGTATAATTTGAAGAAATAATTCCAATAGACATTCAGCTCTCCGTTTCATCAACGTAAATCCAACGGAGCTAAATTTTCCCTAGCCACATCAGCGCGCCGCAGATAGAATTTGGAACGCGGCCTCGTCTAAGCGGCATCGAAAAGTCATAGTTCGATTTCGGCCTCCGTGGCGGCTCACCTCGAATCGCTTTAGCTATTTATGCTTTAGCGCGACACGAGGCACACCGAATTTTGGATATAACAAGTCGCTAACTGCCGCGCGCATAACGGACGAGAGAGCGAGAGAGATGCGCTAACCGAGTTAATGTAACCCGATTAACCGAAGACTAAGGGCTGACTTGGCGCGAGGGGTTCTCGACAACGGGGAGGGGGAGTAACTAGCTGCTGCCACCGTCAGCGCGCGCGCGCCTCTTCATTTTTAATTAATTAACGGTCAATTTGCGCGCGCATACCGACGGAAATTTTCAACGCAATTTCGCGTGACTCGCGCAATAATCGTTTGCGCGAAACGAGCCTGGAAATTATGTATAAACGAATGAGCCGACGGCGCTCGATTTGTGTTACAGGTCGAATTTTTTTAGAATTTTAACGGATTAATCGGATTTAATCACGAGTGCCTGTTTTAATGTGCGGATCGATATATTTTTTTAGAAGATGTCGATTTCAATATTGCTTAACAATGAGAGCATCGAGTAGCTCCTTTGCACCGAATCAAAGAATAACTTTTATGAAACAATTTCTTTACTATTGTAGGCATGAAAAATAGTAAATTTTGATATCTGAGCGTACTTATCGCTATACTACCAAAGCAGCGATGGCTCAGTTGGCAGAGTACCGGTCCTTTAATCAAAAGGTATCTGGTTCGATCTCGGTTTCCAGCAAAAACTGACGTTGGGACACTACTCTATTTATTTACAAGTGTCTAATAACATCAAAGCTCAGGTGGTCACCTTTATAAGCCGATTGTTCCGTCGCGATTTGGCAAGCCAATAAAAAAAAATAATGATAAATTAAAATCAGTAAAAATTATAAGTACCAGCAGAATGTGCAGCCCAGCTGAGAAACGAACAGACACAGCCCGACGGCAATAACCGCGAGACACTCGACGTTTTCCCTCTCGCCGCCAAAATCACGTCACGGAGAATTGTGTGCTTGCGCCGCGACACGCGCGGCCTGGCTTGCGCATCGGGGAGAAGATTGGATCCGCCATGCTTTAGTGAGCAATTAGTACGTAGTGCGAGTCTAGATTACAAAATTAGTCGACGTCATATCCCGCAGCGCGTTACGAGAGACCAGCAGACGACGACGCCGCCGCCGCCGCCTCCGTCTATGAGCCTTAATTCCTAGTGCTTCGATTCTGCTCCAAGGCGATTTAGTGGTTCGTTGACTCGAGGCTAATTGATTGCGAGGCACTTTTTTAAATCTGTACTCTCATTTATGGATAATTCATCGTTTATCGATTGCATTCGCGGAGCTAAGTAAAAATAGTTTTCTTCCAACGCGGTATATTTTTCTGCATACCCTCAGAAATTTACGACACCACTGTGGAATTTACTCTAAACAAAGCTAAACGTCTACCTTTGATTTTCAAGGCCTCGCTGGAAAAAAAAACACACCGCCCGAAATAACTCCCCAGCGCCACTTAAAAGCTATAATCTGCATGAGATCGCGAGCCGAAGGGGCGGCCGAGAGAGAGAGGGAGAGAGAGCGAAAAAGAAAAATCGGAAAACTAGGCCATTTAAACAGCGTTTAGTACTCACGAATCGTCAGGTGCTCCATCCTCTCTCTCTCTCTCTCTTTCTCTCTCCCTCGGTTTTTCCTTTTTCTTCCCCGCCCCCCGCCGAGGCCGCTCTCGCCATCGGTGGCGCAATAAAACATTTCGCGTGCGCGAGAGAATATAATTGCCGGGGCCGACCCCGCTCGCCTCCCCCTCCGTCCAGTCGACAACGTCGACCACCACGAAAAGAGAGAGAGAAAGCGATAGCTGCCGCTGGTACACAGGCGCGTTGCGCGCAGCGCGAGGAAAAGGGGGGAAAGGGAGGATGGTAGTCTAGGTTTTCGGCTCCCTGGGGGAGGGGGGAGGCCGGTGCGCCCCCTTTTTCATCCTGTAGTTATTTATTGCCCTTTCCCGCATTCACTCTTTCTCTCCTGGTTGCTCGCTCTTTTTATCTCTGTCCCGCTCTCGAGAGCTCGCTTTCGTTTCTTGTCGGAGTGCAGCTTCGCCGCCGTCGAGCGATATCAAGTGCGCATCATGCATTTCTAGGAAATTCTTTCATTACCGGGGGGCTTGATAAAACCTCCGAGTGCTCGCTCGGATAAATGCTTTCGAATCAAAGGAAAATCCTGCGTAATTTTCAAGAGATTCAACTGGTTGCTCCCCGGCAAAAACGTCCAACAAATCTCTTCCCTTCGGCTTATTGCGCTCTAAAACGGATAAATTCATAATTAGCCGCGGAGTTGAAACGAATAATCTACCAGCACGAAAGAAGCGGATCGAACCTTCGTCAAGGCAATATCCGCCCAGTCGAAGACCGCTCCATGAATCAGCTCGAACACGCAAGAGAGCACTTCTTCCCTCACTGTCTCTTTCCTCGGTCCTTTTGTCCTTATATCGCTTGACCTCTCCCGTTGCCTCGCGCCGTTGTGTGTGCACGCCCAAACTACTTTTACACAGCGGCGACCCGTGTCCGTGTGCTAAGAGCCGTCGCGAACACTTGGCTAACTTTAATTCGAGTTTTCCCCGATGTTTCCCGCGCGAACGACCGAATCAGGCACTTGGGAGGTTCGACTTTTCTATCGTGGCAACGATAACTGTGCGACCTTTCTCTCTCTTCTCTCGATCATTCAACTTTGTTGACAGGCTTTTATTCGGTGCACTTGCCAGGGGGGTCGGGCCTCGATAAAAATATCGCGGTAACTGATTTTATAGCAAACGAGACTTTGAAGTTAATTTAAAAAAAGGACGGGACGAAGGGGGTTTCGTTTCAAACGCCGGAGGTAACGGTCGAATATAAATACTTGAAAAAGGCGCAACTCTGTTATGCAACCGGTAAGTGGTGTTCAAACAATGGCGCGTGATTTTTTAACGACTCCGATACCGCCGCCGCAACGATAACTTTCAACATCCCCGTCAGTTTTTCCTCTTCCGGCGGCGAAATAAACGCGTATCGATAACCCCGGCTTTCATCCATCGGCCAAAGCCTTCCTAAAATATTCAATCCGTTCAGCAGAATACCTCGATACGTGCAGCTACCCACACCGCGGCATTATTCGCCGATCCTCTTGATATAAAGCTGATCCGCCAAAACAAAGTGTGCGCGCGCCGAATGAAAACTCCAGATACAGCCGAATTTCGGGTCGGCGCGTCGCGTCTCAATTATGCCTCGGCGAAGAAGCAGCAGCAGCGGCTCCGGTGCAGCTCTCGTGTCCATTAGCGATTGGCTGTCAGGTCGCGTCCGGTTAAGCATTGAGCAGCCGGAATTATGCCGTAGACGTTGCGTGCGCTACGCACCGCGGGGGCCGATGCGCACCGAGGGAAACGCCGCTGCCGCCGCTCTATCCACGTAAGTGACACATTGACGGGAGCTGACCGCCGCTTGGCAGGCGCGCTATCCCCTGGGTGGCTAGTTACCGCATGATTGGCCCTCCATTACCATAGCGCGAGCGGCCCGACGGTTACCGATGCAAGATGATGCTCCATTGACGCTGCTGCCGCTGCTGCCGCCGCTTCGCCCGCAGGCCCGGGCAAAAACTCGATTGATTGTGCTGCCGCTCTGCCATGCTTGCCGGGGAAGCTCCGTGCGCGCACCCGATCGACATGCCGCGATTGTTACGCGGCAAGCGACGGAGGCTTCTTGTCCGGGAGGGACACTTAGGGGCCCTATTAAAGACTGATAAATGGAGCTGTTTTTGCAGGCGGAATTCAGTGCCGTGACCTGCGCGATTCTACTTCAGTTTTTGAAGCCGCCAGAAAGGGAATACGAATGAAAATCGATCAGCTATTAAAATTAAGCTACGTCGTTTTATTGATCGCCAATAAAGAAAGCAAATAATTTTTATTCTCATGCCCCTTAAATAGTGGGCCGCAACCGCGATCCTTAGTTACCCACGAGCATTGAATTTTATTTCCCTTATTACCCCCGAACCGATTCTTGCGAATTAGCTTTCGAAGCTCGCGTCCCGCAAACGATCTCGCTCCTCCCCCCGCCGCAGAGAGGGAGCCTCCTCCTTGCGGGCCTCGGCCCGAGAGATCGCAGGAACGTGCGGAAAATCGAGCGCTCGTGCGCTTCGGAAAATAGCCCATATAGCAATCGAAGGAACTGCTAACGCTCGCTATCCCGGTAATTTAAGAAAGCGATTGAAGCGAGGAAGAGACGTACCCCCTCGCGCCGGGAAAAATGCCGATTCGACGGAAGACAGTCTCTCTCTCTCTCCGTCCGTCCCCCGGGAACTGCAATGCCGCGCGAGCGAGCGACCTCATCTGCGTCGCGTCGACGGAAACGCGCGGCAGTCCCGCAAGTAGAAACGAACTACGAAGGTGTCGGTCCACCGCTTTCCGAGGATTCATCGATCTGCGTATCGGAGGTGAGGAATTTTGTCGGACGGCGCTACGAGGATTTCGATGTTTTCGAGCTTTTTTTAGAGAAACAATGAAGATTACTTCGAAATGTTCGATGAGATGTTTCTTTTAAGCAGGTTATTGCTAAGATGTATCGAAAAGTTAATTCATTTTTTAGTAAAACCTTACCATTACAGCTATACAGCTGCCGTAAAAACTCAATAATTACAAAAAAAAGCTCCTTGTTTCACAAGTCACTGACTCCTCTCGCAACCGACGACAAGAAGCTGATCAGCAAATTAGGGTTCGCGCGTCCGAGCGACATCGCCATCAGGCGGTGTCTTTGATTTTTTTTTTCTCTCGGGCGTTCACTTATCACTCCGGCTTCTCGGCTACGTCTAAGCGCGTACGTCGAGCCCGGAGGAGCGTACAAGGTTTTTGCCGCGTGCCTTATCTCACCCTATCCGGGCGAAAAGGGACTGCGAGAGAGAAAGAGAGAGAGAGAGAGAGAGAATGACAGGCTGCCACGGGTGTAGTAGATGGATAGACGCGAGGCGAACGTATGTAGACATGTGAGGGTGCACTCGCTTAATTACACCGACGGCCTCATGGGAGAACCTGAGCTTTGCGAAGCGACCTTACTCTCTCCGCTCAGCTCGCTCGCTCAGCCTCCGCTGCTCTGCTTCTTTTGCGCTGTTGCTGCGCAACAATGTTTTGATGCCTGTCTTTCTTTCGAGCTTTTTTTTTTCATTTTACTGGCCTTCTTTCATTTCTCCTCTTGCTTTGCTCCTACTTGTAATCTCTCACCGCTGCATGCACTGCTTTATACACTTCTTCCCTGATTTTTTTTTCCTCCTCTTCGCTTGCTCTTTTTTCCTACTTCTTACCTTTGTGTATGCAAATTTCGCTGTTGCTTTGAGTGCACGCGCCTTTTTTGCAGTCGGTTTTTTCTTCTTTTCTTCATTTTTACGTCGGCTCCCTGTATACTTGCAATTTCAAAAATTCGTTCGACGGTAATTGATTTCGAGTAAATTATTTCAATCGCATAAAATAGAAATTATAAAGACAGCCGATTTTCAAAGAAAAGCTGAACCGCCGCGGTATAAATTAGTTAAAATATCGGAGAGGAAGCAGCGCATCAAGTGAGAGAGCGACCACATTTTCCGTCGAATATCTCCCGATCCTCTTGCGCGCTTCTTGCGCAATTCCCCCTCATCATCCTCGCTTCCGCAGCTATACATTACACGTCTAATCTACTTTACAAAAGCCGAGTTCGACCTGCCTCCAGACTTCTCTCCCCGCACCGAGATTTCCGAAGGCCGACGGACTTGCATCCTCTCAGAGAGTTGGCCCGACTCCCGCGGGAGGTCGGAACTGGCCAGTCGGATGCACTCGGCCTCTCTCTCTCTCTCTCTCTCTCTCTCTCTCTGCCTCTCTCGTGCATCGAACGAAATTCCCGCCTCGGCGTTACTTAAGCCGGGGGAGAGTCTGCGTGTGCGGTTTGCCTATCTCTGCCTCGTCTTCTAATTCGCTTGAGTAGAAAGGCCTGCTCCGGAGCTCGCTTATGCAGCGCGGTGTGCTCGCTATGGATAATTCAGGATGCAGTCCTGGGTGGGGGGGTAGAGTCCGCTCTGTGTACCGGAGCGATCGCTTCGGAGCATGCGAGGCTGCTAATTCTGCAAGACGCGGGAGCTGATGTACTCAGCCGCCGCTGGAATTTCTTGAATCTTTTAGCTCGATCATTTCATAATGGTGGAACTCGAGTTTTCCTCCTTTAATTAGATTTCCAATTGTTTTTAATGTCTATATAGGATTGCTTTTCAACGCAATTCTTTTAATGGAAAAGGACATCAAAATGTAGACTATCGAAATATTTTTCAAAATAATTATTTCTTCTAAATATACACTGAGAGAAATTATTGGTTAAAAAGTAAAAATTATTAGGTCAAAATTACTATTTTCCTCGTTAATTGGAGGACAGACTGCCATATTTACAATATTCAATAATATTTACCGACTATTTCATATAAATTTTACTTTTAGGCTTAGTAAAACGTATTAAAATTAAATTTGTGTGAAATAATTTTGAATTTTTATTAAGGAAATTTAGAAATTTTATTATTTTCTTTAGTAAAAAGGGCCAACTTTTCTGAAATTTTATCTGGCTCTGAAATTTTACCGTGACAATTGCTAAAATGAACTAACTAAAACAAGTAAACCGTCACTAGAAGTCGCTCAAATCAAATTTGAGGTTACATTTTTTTCCGAACATTACAGATTATTAAACTGCAAAATAATAATACATAACAATGTAACAATTTTAGGTTCAATAATCTGCTATAAATAAATTGTAAGCATTGTCGCTATTTTGTTAAATATTAATTACATTTTGTAATCATTTTAATTTAATTCCATTGAACTTCAATCTTAAAAATAAATATACAAAAAAAAAAAAAAAAAAAAAATGATATCGAGTTTCAGTCGATTTAATACAAAAATAAAATTTTTAGCGTTTTCATCCCAATCTTAAAAATTCCAAGATGAAATGTTAAAATTGTAAATTTGATAAGAATAAATATAATTAAGAAGGAAGTATGTCCCACCGCTACCAAATCTTAAAGTAGATTTTCACAACTAAAATATTAAATTTTATCGAATAATTTCTCTCAGTGTATATACTTCAAAATATGTCCTTCTTCAAAACATTTTCATTCAACTATATAAACATTTAATTTAATTTATTATTGAAATATTGCAAGTATCTGTTGGATTTCAGCTTTAAATTATAATATTTACGCGCTCAAGATTGAAGGATTTTAAAAAGTTTAATAAATTTGCCTTTCATTTTTCAGCTCTTGTGCGTTCCATAAATTCCATACACAGCCCGCCTGGATATACATAACCGGAGGCGTGGAAGCGACGCATTTAAGTTCGATTCTCATCGCATTCATCATTCCGACGCCTGTTAGCGGGGCAAACTACTCTCCGCCACATCCGAACCACGCGCGCACCTAATCTCGAGCCCATAAATAAGATAAGAATTTTTCATCCCACCACCACCACCATCACCGCCGGCGCCTGGCATCCATATACGCAGGGAGAGAGGGAGCCGCGCAACCTCGCGAACGAGCTAAAGCCGATAAAGTCGAGGGGTCGCGAAAAAGGAGGCCGGCACTGGGGAGGAAAAAAAGTTTGCGACCCTCGTTACGGAGGTATCGAATTCCAATTAGATGACGATCGCATTTCCCGGCTCGCGCAGTCAAGGACGAGGAGGGAAGATGCCGCGAGTTGCGCGCGGAGAGGCAAGTTTTAGCCGGGCGGCAGCACCTGAAACGCGCCCCGGTCTCGCGGGGAAATCAGCTCGAAAGTAATTCACGGCGTTTTGGGATTTCTTTGATTTCGCGTTAGAGGCCCCGGGTAATGAAATTCCGCGGGAATCGCTCGGAATTAGAGCAAACTTTCGGCGCTTTACTTTCATTGGGTCGTTATAAATTTGTCGAAACGACCAGTACTTTTTAAGGGTATAATACATTGGAGAAAGTGAAGTAATATTTTTATAATATATTTAACTCTTATCGATAGAGCCGCAATTTAATACTTTAAAAGATAACTTGCAAGTTCAAGAATCTCGTGAATTTTCATTCTCCGTAGCTTAAAATTTTTGTATCCTATGTTATTTTTACCTGAAGCTATTTATACGACTAAATTTTTCGAATTAGTACGTTTAAATTTTTTAAGATTCAAAAACTGGCCAAAGAAAAACAGTTTTTTCAGTGTCTTTCTAGTCAACTCGAACACGATACGTTACACATCGATGAGAATTTTATCACGAAAGCGCGCACGTATAACCCCACGCGCGCGCGGCTCCCGTATCGAAAAAGCCAGGAGTACTCCCGAGTAAAGGTATATCCAATGACTGTTGTCGTGACAAAGAGAAAGATCAGCGTGACTCTCGGCGCGGTCCCCCGGGCTTATTCTCTGATAGAGAAAGCGAAGTGAGCGGGACTCTCGCAAACTCGATTCGATCACGCACTTTGTCTATTCCGCATATTTTCCTCTGCCTCCTTTCTTTCCGCCGCTGTGTCTTAAGATGGGTTTTTGACTTTGGCTCTCTACCTCTCTTGCTCTCGGCGCGGGAGATTCGTTCGTCACGGAACGACAAACTTGGAAATGAGACGTGAGACGGGAAGGTCCTTTCCTGACGTGGGGCTTGATTAATTGGCGTTTTGGCGAGAAGGAATAGAAATGCGCGGAAAGAAAACACTTGCGGCCACGAAAACAGACGGCAAATGGAAGAATGTAAAGAGTCAATTTTCAAAACAAAAGATCAATTTTGGGAATACGTTTAGTTTTGATAATTGATTTGAATCGATAACGTCTTTCCTTTACGCATACGGGCCTCCAATACTAATAATATCTATCGCATTAACATTAATTTTCGCACAGCTCCACTACAAAACGTGCCCCCTACAGGAGCTTTCTTAATTCAGCAGGCGATAACCTCCGAAGTAGTAAAAGACGGGAAGAGTCCGGCGCCGCTGCCAAAGCCCAAATTGGCAAAGTCGCTAAAAGCGTAAGGCGCAAGTATACGTAAGTGCAAGTCGCCGTGCCGCCTATACGACGTCGGGTGTGACCGGGGAAAGTTTACGTCGACGGCGCTCGGTAAACCCCCGGAATTGTGGCCTCCTCCTCAGCCCTCACGCGTGTCTCGCCCTCCAGAGACCGGCGAACAGAGAGCGAGTATTGAAAATTACATCTTAGCCGGTAACGCACCTATACACTCGCGACTCTATCTCTCGGCTCGTAACGATCTGCGATTTTCTTGCTTTAGCTTGTCGGCTGGCGTTGCAGCGGGATGCGCCGGTGGAGGTTCGGGATGTTTCACGGTTGTCGGAAGGTGCTTGGATTAGTTTGGAAACGATTTTTACTTTTAAAGTCGAGATTAGTCGAATAAAAGTAAACACTATTGAATAAAATGCGGCAAGCTCGCGTATAGTCTCGCTTCTATACAAGACTTTGATTCGTTTGCAAGAAAACAATAGAATTTTCATTATTTCTTTAATTTTAAACAAAGATCCTAATTTTTAGATAATAAAAATACTTTATATATTATCTTTCATAACACTGTAAGGTGCTTCTTCTAAGATTTCTTTTCTCTATACTTCAAAGTATAGAATGTTTCTCCAGTCGAAATTCAATACTGTAGCTTTCAAAAGTTCAGTATTGAAAAACAGTATGTATTACAGATTCAATGATTCTTAAAATTCCAATCCACTTCTCTGGGATCGCTGGATCGATTTTCCAAGAGCTTTCGAAGCTTTTATTTTTTGCAGTAATGTTACTCGCGTTGGCGATAATCATTTTCTATTCATATACATATACTGACGAGGAAGGACACACCCTTTCACTTGGAATCGATCGACAAACGGAAAAATGCGACTGCCTAACTTATCAGCAGCTTTCTAAACACCAACAACACTACGTATTTTGTAACCCAAATGCATAATCCAAGAGAAAACGTAAGCTCCTTTTCAAAGATAGAGAATTTCTCGATTCATAACACATAAGGACTTACACGCGTCTCTTTCTTGCGCGAGAGCATCTAAGAAAGCACACTCCATCCCGGAACTCGAAAATCTCGGCATACATGCATAATCCGCGCCGTGAGTCGAAATTCAAGCGCCTGCACGCGCGCGAGCTCGCGCTCGCCCCGGAGATCAAAGAGAAAAAGCCCCCGGAAATCATATATGCCCCGGCGTATAAGAAATGCAGTCCTCCGAAGTAAAAGCTCGCGCGCTCGGCGCGACGGAAAAATGTAATATTGAAAGGTCGCGTCGTTTGGCGCTCGAGTTATCGGATGACAGTCGAGAGAGAGAGAGAGAGAGAGAGGCAGGGGGAGGAGAGGACGCACAAACTTTCGCATGCGGCCGTATAAATGCAGGTATAAAGTATACGAAAGCCAGGGAGACATTTACAGGAGTTTAGAGTCGCTAAAGTTTCCTTCTGCCCGAGACAGCTCTTGACGGGCCGTCTGCCTTCCTCCTTTTTTTTTCTTCTCTCGGTCCTCGAGCGGATAAGTCGCGGTGAAAAGGACGCCGGAGCCTATGTCTTTTATAAGACATAAACTTTCCTGGCTGTCTATATATTGTATAGATTTTATGAGTTTATGTATTGGTAAGAGGAGGAGCATCGCTATGTGGAAGCTGAAGGCGTCTTATTATTGCCCAACTTTCAACGTTTTCGATACTGGCTCAATAAACTTAAGTGATTTGCCAATCATATTTTTGTATTTTTATCGACATGATTGCACGTACATCATTGGAATTTTGGTTGCATCGAAAATAATTCTGCTCGCGACTTCTTTGCAGCTTCTGTTATTATTCAAGCGTTTCATTAAATATTGCGATATTTGATACCATTTGCAAATTTTGCTTAGTGCAGTGCAACAAACAACAACTTAGATCAGTAAAATGGATGTGAACTTGCAGTTATTAAAATTTGTCTTGAATGATTAAAATATACACTTTGCGTATGAATTTTAAGAATATTTCAAACGAAATTTAAGTAAGAGCATTTCATTTATTAATTACAAGATGTATCTTCCATCGCTTATAATGAACGTATAGTAAAAACCATCCAACATTTCCATAAAATGATTCACCGAAAAGCAGAAAAAAAGCGTAAAATCATTTTACTTTAATTAAAATTCAAGTCAAAACATTTAATTACTTAAAAAAAAAAAGCGCAAGTGTCACCGAGAAGAGACAAAGAACAGAACGATTTCACAACGATGATAAAAAGTGTCATCCGGCAGCTCGCGTTCAATTCCAATTATTTTAGCGTGAGAATTCGTTCATTACTATTTTCTTTTTTCCGGGGAGATCCGGCGAAGAAAGGAACAGCTTTACCGAATCATTGTGACGGATGAAGTGTGTAGGGCCTCCCGGGAGAGTGAAAACGAACGCGCGCGATATATTCATCCGATAACTCGCATTCGTACGGCGCGTGACACACGTCGCATTAATTTTCTAATGAGTTTGTCGTGTTTTTGTAAATTTAACATCCTGTCGCCTTTCAGTTTTCATTCGTTCCACGTGCACACGTTTTACGCGCCTCGCTTGGCTCGAAAAATTACGAGAACTCACTTAATTTACATGCGATATAATTCATTTAGTGGCGAAATCACCTTACTCATTTTACTCAAAGTTAGAAGTTACCATCCAAATAAGTACTTCGTTCGAACCTCTATCGGTCGTGCATTAGTCGCATTAAAATAAAGCTCGTTCTGTACAACCTTCCGCGCGCAACACTCCACGCGCGCACTGAAATTACAGCCGAGAGCAGCTCTCTCTCTCCGCATCGAGCATCCTCGCCAAAGATCCTTCCTCGGAATATATCGCATTGCATATAACGCGGAGATATCCCGAAAACGGAGAACTGCGACGAAATCATAGGCAAAGTCTCGCTCTCTCTTACTGCGGCCGGCGCTCGCCGGAGTTGGTAATTGGCAATATGAGTGGTTGGCGGATTCCTGCCGCCGCCGCTACTCGGGTCAGTCGCGTGCCCCAGGGATTTTCTTCACTGGCTAGGAGAGAGAGAGAGAGGCAAGTCCTTCTCTCCCTCTGTTTTGCCCCTTCGCAGTACGAGATAGAGAGAGAGAGAGAGAGAGAGAGAGAGAGAGAGAGAGAGAGAGAGCAGGGATGACGCAGGAATCAAATTGAGTTTCATACTCGCTGGGAGTCTCTCTTACCGCGGCTAGCTGTGGATTCTCTCTCGGCAGGCACGACAGAGATGCTGCAGAGAGGTGGGCTAACTTTATAGGGCTAGCACGGCCGAGAGAGTTTATTTATGCTAAAGAGAGTGCATTTATTGTTTCGTAGGTGGAGAAAGGCGGAGGCGAGAGTCGAGGTAAAAACTTTGCTTCGATTTTACACCTGGTTATGTGTAATTAAAATAGTGTGAAACAGGCAAGGAAACATTCTTTACTCCAAAGCTTTTTTATTTAATTACTAAATAACTTTATAATAGTTAATGTGGCCTAAAATAAATAAAAATATTAGCCAATTTAATGATAATACAAGTAAATTTTACGTATATCCCTTCAACACTCAATCTCCGAAAAATACTAAAAGAAAAAAAAAACAAATCTGAAAACAAATTCAAAAGTTAGGGCCGCTAAGGTCGTTGTTAAACCAAGGTAAAGAGGGTGCAAAGGAGCAAGTTGCTCGAAGGACAAACGACTGCGAGGGTGGAGAGAGAGAGAGAGAGAGTCGAGGGTCAGTCTAAGCGACGGTCTCGTGGCATCTGGACCGCGAATAATGGGAGGCGGACTGCGCTCCGCACCGGCAACCTCCCGGTATCTCTGCTAATCACGTTAAGTCCGGCAGACCGCTTTGTGCCCCCGCGAACGACTCTCGCCGAAATTCATCCTGCCTCTCGAACGCTCTGGGCCCCCCCTTCCTCGGAGCCTAATTCGAACGGCGGGATATCTTCGGCGGCCACGTCTTCCGCGAGCGAGGCGATTGTTTTCCTAATTTCTAGTACTGCGAGGAATTATTTGTCCTGCGTTATTGAACAAGTTTAGAAAATTCTTTAAATATCGCAAGATTTAGATTTAATTTTTAAAAATTTGTTACTTTCAAGATGAATAAATAAATTCTCGGTAAAAACAAGTATACTCGCCGAGAAAAAAGTCGATGAAAAAAAAAAAAAAAAATGTCACCGTCACGCAGTCCGCAAAACACATCATCTCTTTACGCGACTTGGTAAGGTCAGGGGGGGAAAAGCAGCGATTCCGCAGCGACTTGTGAATCTCATTAAAATCATCGGTGCGTGCTTTTCGTTTTCCTGGGCGGGCTGGACGCGCGGCGTCGGAACTCCATTAAGATGACCACTTCCCCGTGATATTGCTCAGACCTCAGCCAGACGGCCAGGCGGGCGGCCCGTCGATGCGACATATTTTCTACTTTTCCTCGGCGAACTGTCCCTTTGACGGCCGAGGAAAAAAAGGGCAGGAGCGAGAAAGTACCCTTCGCGTGGCAAATTTGAATAATGTTCTTTATCGCGCTTTCCTTTTTATCCCTCGCGCCCTCGAGGTCAAAGGGGAAGGGGAGGAGGGGGAGGAGAACACGCGCGCATATCGCGAATAACGGGAGCCTTTTTATTCTCCCGGGCTTTGGTATCGTAAACTTTGCGCCGTAAAGGAAGAGTATTTAAGAGCGATCGAGGAACTTCGGCTGCGCGCGAGATACGCTCGAAGATAGAGTCGATGATCGTGCTGAGGTCGCGCGACGAACAAGTCGCGCGGCGCGACGATCGTCAGTTTATTTTTTCGGAGATAATATTTAAATTAATCGTCATTGGGAGCTAATCTCGTCGCATTACTATTCTATATGAACTAACGTATCTCTGAGCGTAAGGGTGATTGATAGAATTTTCATTTTATGCGGGAATAATGTCGATGATGCGGAGGAAGAATGTTTTAATGGTTACGGTTATATGATAATAGCAGATTTTAATAATAATAACAATAAAAATAATAAAAAAAATGTACGTTTATACGTCATAAATTTAGTACATGAATTTTCACGATTAAACTCACAAAGAAAATTACAAACTTATGCTTAAAAAGTAAGTCTGTACCAACAATTTCATGAGTCTTCTCTCTTCCCTGCAAGAAACGAACTTAAAAGCCCGCTACAAAGAGGCACAAATTGATAGCTTAATCCTACAAAATTACCCAGCCCCCATCCCTTCCGCCGAACTTCCTTGACCAAGTGCAAGAACTGGGGCTCCTCCACTTACGTAAAACCGCGAACTCTTCCGCTGCTCCCTCCGCCGAGGAGAGCAGCCGAGGGAAAGAATCGGCGAGCTACTTTTTCGCGCTCCCGACGATTAAACTTTCCTCCCCCCCTCGCCTTTCTTTCCTCCTCGGGCCGGAGAGAGCGCGTGTGCGCGCCAAGTAATTTGTAGGAGGAGGTCCGAAACCGACAAAAAGGGTTTCGAGAGAGAGAGGATAATGCGACCCCTGAGATGCCGTCCGGAAGTGATCTACGGCGCGCCGCAGCCGCGCGCACTCACTTATTCCGTACGGAAAGAGAGAGAGAGAGAGAGAAAGAGCGCTCTGGTCAGTCTTCGATCTCGCAGCGCGCTCTGGGAAAAGGCCGCGGGAATCGGTAAAAAAAGCGTCCTAGATCGCGAGAAGACGAGACAAACGGACGTTCGAAGGGTTCTTCCTCCGGGATTTAGACTCTTGACGCGTTTTAAACGAGTTCGCTAATGCGCCGCGGCTGTTTAAATAGAAGATTGGCTGCTCTTGAGGGGAGCTTCGGGAAGACGGATTTATTTTTTGGGTCAGACTGTCCGGGCCAGTGAGCTGGTATTTAATGAATAGTTTAACTTTATTCCCGTTGACGTGTTCTTTTGTAAACCATATCTTTTTCTACTTTTGAAAAATCTATTTTTTGCATTTTTTTCCTTGCGAATGTAACGAAGCGAATCCATCGGTTTGTTAAAAATAACAAAAACTGCGTTACAAAATTGCTTTGTAGTTCACTAGAATGATCGCAACGATATATATATACATGCGGAAACTGACCAATCGCTAAAAATTAGGTGTCTCGATCAAATTTAAATATTGTCCGCCATTCAACTTAGCCAACTCCCATCAGGCCATTCGGTTGGGCAAATTTTTCCGGCAGCAGCGGCAGCCATCCCGTACAGCTCGACGATTTTCACGCCGAAATTAACCTACCGCGAAAAATATGCAAATTCAAATAAAAAAACCGTCGGCGGCGGTTTGTTCAACCGGCACTCCTCCTCCGAGCGACGGATACCTCTCTCTTTTCCTCTCTCTCTCTCTCTCTCTCTCTCTCGTTACACGTTTTTGCGTCCACGTGTTGGTGCTGCCGACTGATGGCGCCGCTGCGAGCGTGAAAACTCATTAACGAATGCAAACGAGGTAACGTTGTGGACAAATTTAATAAAATCGTGCACGCGCAATTAGTTTCGCTGGGACGCGAAGTAAACAGGTCGCCCCGAAACGCTGCCTGCGACGTTACTGTCACTTATCGTAACAATTTTCTCGGATCTTATTTTTTTTTATTTAAGAATATGCGTAAGCTAATTTTTTTATGCTTTCCCCGTAAGCACATTTTATAAAAGAGAATTCTGAAAAGCGATATTTTTCTGGATTGGTATACATAGATCGTATAAAAGTATATTTTAAATACATACATTGAAAAAACGATCGTCTTATTAAAAAAAGGAATCCACTTGTCAAAAGAGGAAATTCTTCTCAACATTTGTCCTAGCGGATGTCCTACTGGGGCTTTTTTGAGAAAGTTTTTTTTCCCTTTCGGGCGAAAAAAAACTCGCCTCTGGCGGGGCTTACCGGAGTATAAAGTCTTTTTTCCCCGGAAGGAGAAAAAAGACCCCGATAAACCCCTCCGTCGGCGGGGTTTACCGGGGCTTTTTTAAAAAAGTTTTTTTTTCCCGAAGGTGGGGCTTACCGGGGTATAAAGCTTTTTTCCTCGAAAGTAGAAGTAGATTATTTATGTTATTTTAATGGTCATTTTTATGTTATTTTAATGGAAAAAAGACCCCGGTAAACCTGAACGTAAACGGTAAGCTTATAGTCAAACAAAGAATGACCATTAAAATAACATAAAAAATCTACTTATGTAATTTTAGCCTAATTTTATTGCAAATTTTTATTTAGCTACAACTTTTGAACAAATAAAGGTTTTTTGATGTAATTTTTTTTATTCGATAGGATTCGATCTCGCCTTCCGAATGCCAATAGTTAAAATGCTGTACCATTAACAGTTGAGAAGTTATATGTGATTAAACAAAAATCGATTTTTCTTAGATTTTTGCTAAAAGAGCACATAACTTTGGAAAAATCGAGCGTTAGGCCGAACGGACCGGAGCGGACGCGGCTTTGTTCATATTTTAACGTTAGAGAACATATCTTAAAGTTACAGGAAAATCCATTACCCAAATGTCGCACACTCTTCTTGTGAGTGTAGATTTTATGAAAATCAATTACTGCAAAGCATTCGCAATCCGGCTGCACGTTGAACTTAATTTCGACATATCTTATGCACCATGATACTATCAAGCAAGGCAATAAAATAAAACATATTCTTTCAGCTCGTTAAAATAACGGCCGATTCGCTAAAAGAAAACTGCCGAAATTTCGACAACGAGAGCAGAAGTCGCGCTAGCCCAAAATCCACACAACAAAGCTTTAAAATCCAAACGTTGCGCAATCCCGCGAAGGCCTCGGGAGCGGCAAGGCGTCCGGCATAAGGTATAAGGAGGACTCGCTCCCGCGGGACTCGGCGCGACGCAAAATGCGCGCCTATTTTTCACGCTCGCGTCACGGCCCCGGCGAAAATAGGAGGAGCGCATTATTGCATTGTCCAGTTTGATAGAATCCCAAAATCCTTCAGACACTGGTCCCGCGCGAAACGCCGCCCGCCTAGCAATGCGAGGCGGCGCCCTATTCTCCCAGGAGTCCGCGCTAACCCATCAAACTTTTAGCCGCGGCTAGGGGCTGCTTTTTTTTCTCTCTCTCTCTCCCTGCCCCTCTTTTTCTTATGCTTTTTTATTACTCCTTCATTTCTTTCGTTTCGGCCACCTCGTGCCTCCATGCGTTCGTGATTTCTTTATTTATTGCCGAGGTATAAACAATCAGGATAATGGTTTATTGTTCGCGTTCCGTTGAGAAGAGTTTTGCAGACAAAGGCAAACACGCTTTTCATCAATTTTTTAATTGATTTCTTAAAATTATACGTTTTTTCATAACGAAAGAAAGTGTACAAAATAATTACAGTAAAAGTATACACATATTGAATCTAAAATCCAAAATAGCTATTATTTAGACTATACAGCACTAGAAAAAGCACATACATTATTCATCAACTGACTCTTTTTAATTTTCTCCTACAGCATTGCCTCGCCAATATAAAAATGCCCAAGAACGTGCCCAGCCGAGGGGGTCCAAGGCAGCAGTCGCGGGCGGATAGGTCATGTGATAAATATTACAGAGAGTCGCTTATTGTTTCCTCCCACAAATCATCCGCCTCCGTCTCACGGGGTGCTCGACCCGATGTTTTATTTTCGCTCGAGCTCCGCACATCGGCCCGATAAAAGTATCGGCGCGCGCGCGTTTGACGCCAAAGCGGGGCAAGGGGAGGAGAGAGTATTAGTCTTGCTTTTCGTATACCGTTGGAAGAAGTTCGGAAGGAGATAAGTATGGCTGCTCTCTCGCTCGCGGAGGACAGACGAATGATTTTCACTTCGTATTCCGCTGTGGTCAGCTGGCTGCGAATGAAAAGACGAATTGCTGGCATTTGTCGAGCTTTTTGGGATCGTCGCGGGTAATACGAAAAGTTGCCCGCTCCCTGAATAGCCATTTTTCTAAATTTTTCAGGTTAGAACAAGTGAATTTTGTAAGATTATTGCTGAAATACGATAACGCGATAATATATTAGCTTTGTTATGAATAATTTTAAAGTTCTAAGTCATCGATTCCTCAGGATTAGGAAAATAAAGATCGATGAATCTTTTTGTTTCTAAGGTAAAAGACAATATTTTACATGTAAATGACATGACACGTACCGAAATGAAGAGCAGCCTACCGTCCTTTCCTCGCGTCCCTGCCTAACTAAAGATTATTGCCACCCATAACCCACGATACAAAGGGTCCCCGATGCCAAAGTCAAAGAGGCTAAGAGCAAAAAATACTACTCCCGAAAAAGTAAAAAGCGCCTCGCCCGCTTGCGCGCTCGCACAGAGAGACGGCCTTCCGCAGAATTTATCGCTTGGACCGGCGCGAATCCAGAAAAATGTTCTCCCTCATACGCACGGACACGCGTGCCCGGCTAGCGGCTCTCTCCGCTGTACGGTGCGGGATTTTTTCCTTCCCACCCACCTTATTTCGATCACGAGTTGCAGCCCCTGAGTGCTCCCGCGTGTAAGTTCGCGTACTTTACGAGTGCGGTCGAATCGAGAGAGAAAGAGAGAGGAGAAGGAAAGAAAGGAAGAGCTGCCTTTGCTGTTTTTTTTTTCCCGATCTCTGGCTTCGCTGTACCAATTCCGTAACAATAATTTTGCAAATAACCCGCAGAAGCTGCCGCTAAATAATGAAGCACCGGGTCGCACTCAGAGAGATTCAATTTGCCACGACCCTCGAGAACTGCCGCCGCGTACTGCCTGCCGCTGCCGCTGCTGCCGGGGAAATTCGAGTTGTATTTACGATGTGGATAAAGCATGCTTAGAAGAAGTACGCTCTTACATATTTCAACTTTTACAATGTCGTCTACCTCGACCGAATAGATATCAAGAATGTTATAATTAAATGTTTTGTATTAGTTTTTGCTTCGATTTTTTGGGCGTCAATGAAAAAATGAATAACCCAACTTGCAAAGTAATTTCAGTACGCTTCCCAATCGATTAGTCCAGGCAAAGACGATCGAATATCCTATAGGAACTTTTAAATTTCCGCGGCGATCGGCCATGCATGTAAAACGGAGCTCGCAAATCCCAGACCTCCGGCTACTTATGCAGGAGCAGATCCGCGCAACGGAAAGAGACAACGAGGTCGGGTGAGCGCGCGAACGTCTCGGTAGCGAAGGGCTATACGCGTCGCTCTATAATTGCAAATTCTCTTTCTGGTCTGCGGAAATTCCCGAAGGATCGCGCGCGCACGCTCAATGGAAAGACGTTCCCATTGACTTACCTCCTCTCCTCAAACACGAAAACACAGCTCTCCCTCCTCGCGTCCGGCCGCGGCCTTTATGCCCCTCTTCCTTCTTTAAAGGAAGCGCAAAAATACATGTCGCTACATGTACACGTATATAAAGCTCGAAGGAGAAATTCTTATCGCCCCGAGAAAGGAGGGAACAGACATTAGATATCAGCGCGAGAGGACGTAGGCAAATACAGTTAACTCCTGGTCCCGTGTTTGCACAGGTTTTCGAACGGTGCAGCGAGAGAGAGAGAGAGAGAGAGAGAGACTCCTCTCGAGTGATCCGATCCGCTGCTCTCCATCCCCCTCAAGTTAAATAGTATAATGGCCAATTTAAAATGTCCCGCGGAGTACATATCTTAGGACCTGCCGTGTTTGCCGCTACCCACGTAAGCGCCCGCGCGCTCAGAGAGAGAGCATGTGTTTGAACTGGGTCCAGCGCGATAAAAGTACCGGCGAACTAACTCCGGGACGAGCGCGGCGACGACGTCGAAACCACTTGAACCCCAGGGGCTTCAAGTTTGAATTGTACCGGTGCTCCTGTCTTCTCTTTCTCGCTTTCTCGGCGAGCGGTTCCTTCGAAGCGGGATTCCTATCGCGCTGCTTACGGGTCTTGCGCCGCGACAGGTGAATCTTGGAGCTTTGGAAGTGGAAAATAATCGTTTATTAATTTGTTAATATCTTTATTGTAGACACAGCCTATTCTGGCTTGGTACAGCGCAGTTTTGAATAATTTTTAAACGCTAAGGAGAAATGGCACTCTTTCCAATAGATAAAGAGAATAGCAGACCCGAGCAAACAGCTCAAGTCAGATAGAATACAATTGGCTCCCGACAATGTGCATCGTTCGGCGAAGCGCATAGCACGAAGCCCGATTCCCTTTGTCATCTCGGAACAAAGTGAATGAGGGTACCTGGGCTATCATTAGCCGATCATTAGCAGTTCCCTGATAAAGAGAAATATTTAAAAAGTCGCGCGCGCCGTCCAAAGAGCATACGCTTGATATGCAAAGCTGCATTTGACGTAAGCGAGCCGCGAGATCTTTTTTTCTCCTTCTCTTCCCCTCTTGAAAGGACTGCATGAATTCTAAATCTCCGCGCGAGGTTTCCGCCTCCCCCGGCGACTCGTCGATTCCCGCGTGGCGCAATTTGAGTTAATTCCGCTGCAGGGAACTCGATTATACCGCCGAGCGGCAAGCGCCGCGAAAAAATCTAGACGAGCTGCGCGCGCCAAGCATTGTCTCTCCTTTTAGAAAAGTCAGCGAGCGCCTTGGGGCGCGGCCAATTTCCGCACGGCAAACCGAAGTAAAAATTTATAAAAAACACATAGATCGAGCTCGGCCCGCCGCCGCGGATTTGAATCCGAGAGCGAGAGCAGACGCGACGTCGCGACGAAGAGAGTACTTTATCTAATTAATCAGATATAAATGTACAGTTTGGGGAAAAAAATCAGATAGACGCCATTTATTAAAGCTTGAAAATTCATTGATATTTATTAATAATAAATAATTTACATTTTACATTTGTACCTCTATAAAAATTAATCTTACAACGAATTTTAGACAGTGTCACTAATTAAATTACCCAAACATTCGAAGTAAGCTAAACATCTCTATATTCATTTATTTTCTCGCAAAGCATACCTAAAGCGACCGCCAGAAAAAGAGACGAAAAACTCTGCTCTCTTGGTGCCACACGAGCGACACACGGCGGCCGATTGTACAAAAGCATCGAGTCCGCGTTCATTTCTCACCTGTCCGTCTCGATTTTGCGTCTGCACGTAGAGGGACCCCCCTCGGCAAGGAAGCCGTGTTATATACCAGCGGCGAAAAAGCAGAAGCTGGGACGGGGGCCGGGAGATAAAAATGCCACTGTCGCTCGGCGTATTAAGTGCAGGCGACCGGCCGTTCAGAGGACACCCACGGGGCCGAAGAAGTATATACGGCATTTAAATAAAACAGGCGGCTTGCAATTCCGACGCTTCTTGCAGCTCTCCCGGATAAACAAATTAAGCTGCAGACTCGCGTTTTTCCTGCCGGGGTCGGTTACGGTTCTCGAACGGGGAGCAACGACGGGTCTGATGGGATTTCGATACTTTAGCGGACGGACTGGACGCTGTTTTATGTACGTTCTAATGTTATGTTCTAATAAATCAATTGTTGATACCGCTGCAGTAGATTTTTTACTGTTTTTATATTGATATTTGAATTATTAACTGCTGTGTTTTAAAGTTTACAGATAAATCTTATGTGAAAATTTAAATTAAATTATACACGGAGAAAAATTTTCTAGTAAAAGTTAGAATGGTACATTTTAATTTGATTGCAGACTGTAAAAATTTAAAAAATTGTAAAATTTACTAGGAACACTGTAATTTTTTAGATTTTTACAGTCTATGATCAAATTAAAATGTGCTATTCTAATTTTTACTAGAAAATTTTTCTCCGTGTAGTAAATTCCGCGTTTCCAGTATTTAATAATTTTATACATTGCGATATAATACTGGCAAAACTAATATTCAATAATTTTGTTATTAAAAATATCATAAACAGCATCTACCGATAAACAGGTGAACCGTACATTCATATATTCTTACAAGGCCTCTCTTCTCAATTCTCAAACTCGCTACTCAAAAAGGTTTCCCGAAAAACTCCTTCCTTATTCCGATTCGACAAAGAACCGCCACACACGCACGTACACACACCGGTCCTCGAGCATTCCGACAGGCGGGGTAAAAGCCATCAATGCAGCCCATTGGAAGCTTCGCGAAAAAGTGTAAGGTAAGCGGCGGCGGGCATCGCGCGCCTTCACAAAAGAAAGCAGCTCGACTCCGGCCGCGGCGACGGAAGACTCTCGGAGAAGAAGGCGGAGGGGTAGCAGCCGAGGCCTCGTGGGAAGGGCCCCGGGACGATTAATCAGCTGTTGGCAAGCTCCAGCCACCCGGAGAAACGTCCCAGGGGTGGCGACTCTCGCGCTGTCTTCATCTCCGTTCTCTCTCTCTCTCTCTCTCCCCCGCGCTCGTTCTTGCTTCGGCGATCGCTTACAATCGCCGCGGAAAATGCCGATTCCTTTTTCCGAGAGAGGGAAAAGAAAAACGCTCTCTCGCGTGTGGCCGCGGAGATGACGGCCATGACTCAGCTAACTGTCCAAATATTTTGCCGCCCGCGAGAGTCCCCCAGGAGAGAGACGGTCGAGGCGCGCTGTTTTACATCGGTGCACGCCTGCTCGAGGAGTGCTGCCGCGCGCGGTCATTTCGAGAGCGGGCATTTTTCCTTGGGAGAAGGTAAATGGAGGTGCAGCTGCCGTCGAGGGCGTCGTCTCCGTGTTTTGGTTTCTCGCGTCAAGCACGCGTTGTGAATCGACTTTTTTAAATGAGAGTTTTTCTCGAAATCGGATTTCGAAATAAATTTTATCGGGGCTACTCATCTTTCATTATTCGTTTTACAATATTTATAATACATTTTCTAAGACATGATCCCATTTCTTTGGACCATATAAGGAGACTGCCAGCGGCGTCGCGAGTCCAGAAGAAGCGCAGCGACTCTCGTGATACGTATACACGTTTTTCTCAGCAGCATTAGCAGGCCGCAAGTTAAGATTTACGCGAGTTTTACATTCAGTGTTCGCGCAAAACTGACGGCGCCGGGGCAAAGCCCGAGCGGAGGAACGATCCATCATTTACCCGAGAGCTCCGGACCCCGGCAAAAGTATCCGCGTAATCCCGTTTACATCTTCCGGCGGGGGCCGCAAAACTTTTACAAAAACACAAGTTTTTTCTTAGTCCCTGAGATCTTTCCCCTCCCCTCGGGCTGTTTTTCTTCCGCCTCCACGGCGCAGTAAATTTTTTTCGCCCTTTGTTTGTTTGCAGTCGGTCATCTGAAAAAAAAAATAGATGCAAACGTTTGTTTTATAACAAATTTTTATTCAATCAGGACGCAAGTAACTAAAACTTACAGCTTCATTCAAGAAAGAACGAATAATTTTATTTACATCTACTTTCTATTTCTATATTTAATTTGAAATGCAGCGATAAAAAGAGGAAAAAAAATAACGGGCAAAGGGAGGAAGAAAAATGCGTAATAAATATTTCTTCGCGGCGTGGATTATCATAGCGAATGAGATTGTGCCGTGAATCATTGATGAAACCTGTCGACCGCAAGCTACGTACATGCATGAAGACTCCACTCTCGTTCCGAGCTCTCGCTATTTTTCTTAAGGGATGCAAAACTTTCTCATCGCATTAGACTCGCTAAAACATCGACTGAGATTTGTCTCTTATCTTTAATTTACCGAGCGTATAAGAAGTACGCGGGATTGTCTTACTTTTTAAACTTGATGAGAATGGCTTTGGTTCGCGCAATAAATTTAACTTAAAAAAATCTGCAATAAAAATTGTTTCTAAAACATTTCATAAGCGAAAAAATGACTTTGGTAGGCAAAACTGTTAATTTCCCGACCGTAGATTTTTCGACATCGCAATCAATCCGAATGCGTCGCGTAGAGAATCGAAAGAATTTTCCAAAACTCGGGGCACAGCCTCGTGCTCGCGCGATTTTCATCCGGCATCTCGGGAGAGCCATTTTCGACAATTACCGCTAAGTACTCGTATATACGCTCGGCTCGGGAGAGAGAGAGCACACAATCGATGCATCGAAACGAACGCGAAATAAAACGAGGCGCATCTGCAAAAATCTCGTGAGTCATTTGTTCGAACGTCACTTCTCGCGTCGTTCTTTTCTCTTTTCCGTTCGCGTGCATCCATCTCCCGCTCTATGTACGCACATTCCTCCTCCCTCGCAACAATTTGTGCGCTCTCGCTCGAATTCTCGCGGGAATTATCGGCGAGGGGGGTGGAAGGGGGAGGGGGAGGGGGGGGAACTCGAAGTTATGACCGGGGATGCAGGAGGCTGTATGCTACTTCCAGCCGAGCGACGTAATTATCTCCACTCGTTCTCTGTCTCGCTCTCTCTTTTTTTTTGCTCTTTCTTTCCTCGAGCCCAGTACCGTCGTATTATGCAGGAGCAATTCTACTCTCGTGCATCAGAATGCATTAGGTTAATATTTTTGGAAGGGCCTTCGGTTTTTTTTTTATGATTAAAAGGCTGCCCTGAGAGAAGAGATGAGATTGGGGTACTTGCCTGTCATTGTTGGCGAGAATTTACGAGGAGATGCTTTCTGATTAGGATGGCAAGTAGGATGCTACGTGTAATTGATAAACATTGTATTATAGGATATATTGGATCCAACATTTCACTGTATTTAAGAATTTTATCGCACAATTAATTATTTTATATTTGCACGGCCTTAACGTGGATAAGTTTTATATTCTAAAAATTGTTATTATAATAAAAACAAAATTTAAAGTGAAAATTAAATTTTTTAAACAAATACAGGTACGTCCATTGAAATTAAGTTGCATTGTGTAACGTGCATCAAAACGTCGAGGGTCATAATGCTCTAAGTGCGCGTTCGCACTTGAATTCGTTATGAATAGTCCGTATGGTCTCTCGCATTAGCTTTGCAGTTGAAATTCAGACACTGAATATAACGTCAGCTTCCATCTCGTAGATTTTCTTATTGAGGTATTTTAAAAACCAAAATTATAACATAAGATTATAATTGAATTACCGATAATACTTCCGTTTGACTTCTGTCAGTGAAATGTGTAGCCTCTTTACTTGAAAAAAATCTTAGGATGACATTTAATATCAGAAGAAATGGGACAAATGGTTCAATAAAAGTTGGTTTTTATTTACTTACGAATTATTGTTCTTTTAATCTTTTTGTTTAGGTAGGAACTTAAAAACTTTCTATAATTAAAATAACGCTTTAATTAAGTTCCGGAGTGATTCTTCTTACAAATTAAGATATAAAAAAGTCGAACAGCTACCAATAAGAACAAAGCTACTTAAAACTGCCTTAAAAAAACGAACTGAAAATAATTAAAGAAACACTAAAATCCAGCATAAAGCCATCAATCCCGCGCGAACGTTCGCCCATAAATTCAGCTTAAAACATTAAACCAAGCAAGCTTAGGCAGAGAGAAAGGAGAGAAAGAGACCGGAGGCAGGTATAGAGAAGAGAGAGAGAGAGAGAGAGAGAGAGCGTGCAGCCGTAGCCCGTCCATAAAAATCGAATCTCCACCTCTGGGCGCTGCAGCTCTGCAGGCGCTGTGCAGCCACTCTCTCTCCTTTCTTCCCGCGCGGCTCGGAACGGCGGCGCAGAGGTCGGCGCGAGTCCGTCGAGGTCTCCGCGAGGGCGCGGCTCCTTCGCGATATATGCACTCGCCCCCGCCGCCACCTGCAGCGCGCGGGGGCGTGTCCGCGGACGCAACCGCCTTCCTTGGCCCCCACCAGAGGTGACGCTCCTCGAGGAGGAGCCGACGCGAGAGAGGAGAGAGAGAGGAGCTGCACTCCGTCTCTTTCTTTCTAGCCGCGGACGAGTCTAGGCGGATGTATATGCGCCGCCGATTCCGCGGGAATGTGGTAGCGTCGCCGGGGCGCGGGCTTTGTTTCGACTTAGCCGGGTGTCTGCCTGGCTCCGGGGCTGAGTTCCGTCATTTCGACGGATTTTTATGCGGGGTAATCAAATTAGTAAGTTTATTTCGCCGAGTGGAAAGGAGGAGGGGGGGGGGGTGTCGGTGCAGCGAGCTGCCGCGGTGACTTGTCGGCTGGAAACTGACGGTGGTAAATCAAGGAAAGTTGTGAGATTCAATTATTACATTTTCTTGGTGCTATTGATAGTACAGTTCCTCGCGGAGAAGACGTTAGATTGGTGAAAAAATTATAGAATTCAATTGTCCGAAACTTTGTAAAAATAGTAGAAAAAAAATGTAAAGTTTGATGGTAAAGTATTTATTAATTTTTGCTACTTTACTTTGAGCATCGCCGATTTTTCAAACATGATAATTCTACAACGAGCACGAAACTCTTTGAGGCTCCTCTATCAGTCGCATATCGCGCACCAAAAACGTACAGAGTCTCGAAGCAGTGCGCCGTCGCTCTTTACCCGAGCACTTCTATAATATTCTCCGTTAAAAAGGAATAAACATATAGATATACGCGGTCGTACATTATTTAAAGGCCGACGTAGGATATGCATCGCAACGCTCTTCGCGCTCGGCTCCCGTGGGGAACCGGTATATGAGAGAGGCGAGAAACGACGCCGGTGGTGTACTTTCATCTATCAGACCGTGTGCTTTGAGATGACTCTTTCTCTCTCTCTCTCTCTTTCCTGTGCCTTGAATTCTTCGAGCGCAACGCATTCGAAAAAGCATTCGCTTTTTCGCGACTGCGTATCTCGCCTCTCTAGTTTCGACATTGGGATGCATGAACGCGGCGGCCTTTGAATAGTAATGCAGTCCGCTGCGCGCCGAGTCTTTTGCGCGAGTCTGCGTTATATTGCTTTGGAAATACGTGAAGAATGTTGTTGTTGAATTATAAATTTTTAGAAGTTTATTAAGCTTCTTGACTTGAAAATCGGGAGCTTGCACGGCTTGAGCCTCTTGAACGTGATTTATACCTTATACAACTCGTCTCGAAACCGTAATACTTCCTCTCAAAAGTACATCAGAAACTCGCCCGAACTCGAACCGGGTCATTCTCGAACTCCATACTTCCCCAAAGCCTTTAAAAAAAAGAAGAAAAATCAGCGGCAAAAGAACTCAGCCCGAGGAAAAAGCACGATCAAAGCTCGCGCCCCGGGAAGAAGCGTTCGTCGGCACGGAGGAGCTACGATACAAAAATCAGGGAATATCACTCGGGGGAGCAGTCGACGTCGCGACGCCGCGCGTACAGGGGACGAGACATCTTTGGTCTCTCCGGTGTCCCCGAGAGCCGTCGGTCTATCGGTCGAACTTTAATTCTCCCCTGCCTCTCTCTCCCGCGTTTCTTGGCAGTTGAGCGCCAAGTCGTCGGCGCGAGCGCGCGCTCGCGCCGATTTCGCCAAGACGCCGGAATTAATGGGATTGGCCGAGGCCAATCAAAGTCGGCAAGCGCGAGGCGGTTAACCTCGCGTAATGGAGGTCGGCTCCTCCGGGGCCGAGCGGCCTGCGGCTGCCGATCCTCACCGGGCGGCTCCTTACTTCGAGGAAAGGCTGTGTGTGCAATCTCGGCGATGGAGCGCGATTGCCCGGAGTTGTTGCTGGATGGGATTTGACGCTTGAGTTTTCGGCCGATTGATTTTTCCTGGTCAATTTTCGAATCGAGGAACGCATTGTAACGTTTGATTGGAATTACTTAGTATTTTGATTTTGGGCTGCGTAAATGCGCGTAAAGCGTGAATAGTTAAACTTCATTTAGACAGGCGGGTGAATGTACGATAAGAATGTTTAAATTTACAGTTGAGAATTGCGATATCCATTAAAAATTTTAATTTTAAATGGTATGGCTACGAGCGAATGTTACTTTTTCAGCTTTCTGGGTTAAGTCTCGAGAGGATCAGAAACAACGAAGCGATTCATTGATGATAAAATTTCTATTTAAAATCTTTCATCGAACAGTAATTGATTGTTTAAATTTACACGAACTTTTGTCCTTCTAAATTGTCTTTTATATCTCAAAGTATATTTTTATACTGGTAATATACATTAAGGTTTTAATTATAATTTTGCGTAAAAATAAGTTTTAAAAATTGACTAGGAAGCAATTAAAAAGGGCTTCCAATTTACTTATTATTTGATTACATAATAATTTGAAAAATTTGAGTTGATTTTATAAATATTATGGGAGAAAATAATTGACAGCTGCAAATATAATTTACATTGGATGAGCTGCGCGTATCAAGCAGATTGAAAAGCTCGGCTTCTATATTATGCAAGCGTAAGAATTAAATATGAGTTCGAAAGTGCATTGGTTAAAAATATTTATGAACTTATGCACACGAGGATAGAACGACTGACAAATTTACACCGGCAATTTCATTATTTGTTTTCCTCTACTTTATCGTTATTTCTACGTTTCTAAAAAATTATACCAGCTTTTCCGCTCATATGGTCGCTTTCGTGAATTATAAAATAATAATTGTTTCTCTTACGCAAAACAAATAATTTCTATTTGTATTATAAAATTCCTTGCAACTGCCCGTACCTTTTCGAGGTTCGTGCCAAAGATATGCACTTTTTATTTATCACCGATAAGAGAAACTAAAAGGCGAGCTCGCCGTAACTCTATTTATCAAATTTTTTCGCGGCCAACGTCGTACATCATCCGGGCGCTCGGCGCGTGATCTGCACGCAGCCGAGTCTATCGCTGGATTGGCCTCCGTGAACGTATCAGACGTGGCGAGATTACTATTTGGGAGGAAATTTCACCAGGGCAATATGTTTCTCTCGCCTCTTTTTTTTTTATCCGATGAAACTGATAGCTCCAAACTGATCTTCCCGCCGTGCTTTTAACCTCAATAAAGCTGTCGTAAATTCAGACTTTGCGAAACGTTTCGCGAGCTTAGGTGGTAAACTAAATTGAGCAAAGTATATTACTAATTTTTAGCATTGACATAATATTATACCTTCTTGTATAACGAATTAAGGGTTATGAGTAAATGTTACACGAGCACCATCAATATTAGACAAGTACTCATATTCATTGAATTCGCCGTTAAAACGAGCCGTTAACACCGCGTTTGTTACCTCATAAAAGCCCGCTCCTCCCCCATGCAGCTCCTTACCCCAGAAAATTTACGCAGTTAACTCAGAATAAAGTTACACAGCAGCGCCCCGACGACGTGATCTTGCAGCGGCTGCAAGCCAGTACAGGAGCATCGACTCGGCACTGCGTCTCTCTCTCTCTCTCTCTCTCTCTCTCTCTCAATCTCGCGCATCAAAAGAGAGAAGAAGAAGGAGCTGCCGCGGCTCAGTTCCGAGAAATTATGGCTCTTGTCACGGCTGTTCATTTGTAGATGGAGTTTTTGCTCCCCGAGGAGGCTGCCCCAATCACGAGCCGCGGAAATTGCAGCGAACCCGCCACCCCAGCCGCTTCTCCTCCTCCTCCTCCTCCTCCTCCTACTGCCGGTGCTTGCACCCCACCCTCGCGGCACACCGTACCCATCTTCCACCCCCACTTGCATACGCGCTGCGCTGCTGCCTTCCCGCGGACGCGGCTGAGAGCCGAGCTCAGAGCCAACCCCTTTCCCGCGCGAAGCGACGACGGCTAAGCTCCCTCGAGCGATGTATCGGACGAAGAATCTATCGGAGCCGAGCTTATCTCTGCACTTTCTTCTTGCTGCTGCTGCTGCGATCTGGAGGATTTGGAATTGTTGTTTGGAATTTTGTTATTTGCGTTTGCTGTTTAATTTATAGAATACCAAAGATTACCAAGTGCTTATAAAATAATTGGGAGCTGCTGCTTGATTTTATCTGCTTCGTTATATCACAGTTTCTTCACATAGTAAAAATTAACCCTTGCACTTATAAATTTTAGCTAATCTATGACATATCAAGAAATATAAAATATCTCGCTTGGCTGATTAAAGTACCAGCTTCGAACCATCTCGCAAAATCAACAGCACGTCGAAAAACTCGGCGAAAGCAATTAATTAGAAGCGCTAAAATTCGCCCGACTCGCCCGCTGATTTACACACAGCTCTCACCTCTTTCTTTTTTTGCGCAGCCAGCCGTATTTATTTTCCTTCTACGGAACAAATCGAGAGTCACGTACTCCCGCTTATATATACATTCGCTCAATCGTCGAGCACGGCTTATTTCGTTCTGGCTTGGCGCGCGCGCGCGCACTGAATGCAGAGGCGTGACATCGGGACTAACGCCGCGGCGATGCGCGCCGATTGCTGCGGGCAGGAGCCTCTGCGCGCTCGCTGTGTGTTTACTCGCGGGGCTTTTAATAAACGGGTAATAACGCCCGCTGAATGTGTATCAACCGAATGAATTCAAAATTCGCGCGACGCTCGATAATTGATCGTTGTACAGCGAAATATTCTATCTATCTGCGTTTAAACAATTTCACTGGGCTGATAATTTTAAACGGCGTTTGGCCACAAGAATAACGTGGTAAATAAAAATCAATCTTTAAAGAAACATTTTTCGTTACATTTGTCGGGCTCGTAACAATTTTTTTAGCATCCCCTATTCTTTTATTACAAATAACTTTTAATGTACGACGGACCGAATGAATATTTCCCTTTCAATTTCGAAAGACGCAATCCCGCTCTAATAAAGGCGAGAATTTTTTAAAAGAAAAGCCACAAAGAAAAATACCCGTGCATACATCAGTCAGCCGTTGTAGCGGGGAGAAAAAAAAAATCGCACAAAAAGCCGGAGAAAACCGCGCGCAAGACCAATTCAGGGTAATACAGCGCGTCATCTCCTGCGGCGCAGACAAAGGAAATTACGCCCCGCGGCGCAAAAAGAAAAAGAAAGAAAAAAAAAAGGAACAGCCAGCACAGGCAGCAACTCGTCGCGCGTAGAGCCCGGATCAATCACGTCGCTCTCGCTCGCGAGTAGAAGCGTAACGAAGGCAGCATCAACTGATGACACATTTTAATATCTTAAAAACGAAACTGGCAGGTGCGGAGAGTGGATGAGCGAGCGGGGGAGGAGGGCTGACGAGCTGCTCTCTCTCTCTCTTTTTCTCCTCCTTATCATTTCGAGATCTCGCGCCCGCGCGACAAAAGACCGCCTCGCGCATTATCTCCTCGCGGATTTTTCCCTTCGCCGCTGAAAGAGGCGTCCCGGCGCTTGTTTAGAGAGGGAAACGAGCGAGAGAGATCCCCAGGTGACGGCAAGGCGAGATGATTAAGCCCCCGCATTTTAATCAAAGGATCGAAGTGAAAAGTCTTGTAGAGGAGTGGGATTGCCCGCCTTGATAAATCGAATCGCCAAGAATTCCGAGCCGCGAGTAATAACGTATTTCGATATTTTTGCCTCTCGCACTGGCAGGAGAGAGAGTCTTTGCTCTCGGCTTCGACTCGGGGATCGTAATTTTGCCGTTTAATGGCGAAGCGCCGCTGTGGATGCTCGTTTATGCGTCCTCCGTTCGATGCGCTGATTTCTCCTTGAATGAGCAGTTTAATGGATGGATTTTCGCGCGGATATCTGCATTATGTAATTTTACGAGATGATTGTATATTTATGAAGGCATAAAGCGATAAGACGAGAGGAGCGATGAATTTTGATGTAAACGCTGATTGAAAAGTTTCGTTACAGCAGCGTTTGGAAAAGTTATTCTAAAATCTTAAAAATAAAAAATAAAATGGTTATTTAAATTTTAATCGCTGCTAATACTTCCCCAACAGGCCGCGTTACAGCAGTAGAAAACAACGTAAGCTCCAACAATTATTGTTAACCAAACCCCCTGAAAAATTCGAAAGCCACGGCAAAGGCGAAGCACGCGATAAAGCATCAGCGGTAATTAAAATCTTTTCAGCCCGGGCATAAAACGAAAATGAAATTGGTTAAAGAAGCGCGATAAAAAGTTCCTTGGCCCTCTTCCGCCGGTTGACTTTCCTTACGACTTTCCCTCCCGGCGCCCCCTCGGTTTTATATATACTCCGTGAGCGCGGGTGCGAAAACACGCGCTCGCGCTCTCTCTCTCTCTCTCTCTCGCTCCATGACCCATACATTATGCACCGACTAATGCTGTTTTTATTCAACGGCCTCCGGGCTCCGCAGCACAGCCGCCCAGGTAGGGACGACTTTACGACGGCGTAATTTAATTTTTCAAATTTAAGGAGCCCCGTCAGCCATTCTTCTCGGCGACGCGGGCGACGGCCATACTTCATTGCGGGGCAAAGATTTTTTCATGAGCGGAGGTCGGAGGGACGGGAGGGGGAGGGGGAGTACTTTTAGTTTGTATTTATGTAACGGCTGCGTGCAAAATTGAAAATTGTGAACGGCTGCGAGCTTTTTTTCTAGAGACGCGAAGCAGACTGATGTGGTTTGAATTTACTTTTTTGTGTTGTGTTGCTTGCATAGTGATTTTTGGTGATGGAAAATTAGAGAGTTGCAAAGTCACTTTTGAAAAACATCAAAGCTTTGTGCTTCAACCTGTTAGGAATATTAAGAAAGTGCCATCGCACTAATCAGAAATTTTTTTCCTCTCAAAGAAATGGTCTTTTAAGATCAGCAATGCGAAAGTAAGATTAAAAAGGCTGAATAACGAAATTGCACTTTCTCAAAGAAAAAGTCTAAGATATTAAAAATTTTAATCACAGTACATCTCATAAAAAATGTTTATATCTTTACATGCCAGTCCAGAAACTTTTCCTCTTGTAATTTTTTAATTAAATTTTTTAAAAGTATCACGTGCACTCATTTCAATGCATACTTCAAAACTAGACTTGGATTTTCCCAGAAGGTGAGTACCCATTACACCTATAACCCACTGCACAGCCGTCACTTACTTTTTCCACCGCTTTCCAAGAATACTTCGCAATTTCCCCCGGCCGTCAGCAGCGCCCTCGCTTTCCGCCGCCGTCGTCATTTCCAATTCTTCGCCTCCCGCGTTTCGAAAGCCACACGGCAGCGGCATCGGGGTGCAGCAACTGGCGCGGAGAGAGAGAGAGAGAGAGAGAGGCGGAATGCGCCGCGCGGACCAAGGCGGATTTCACGAGTCCGCGGGGTCTCCTTAATCTACGCTTGCGCACACATCTGCTTTCCCCGCAAACGTAAACGGGCATTCGTACTTTTACGAAACGGCGCCGCGAGATACTCCGGCTTTCCGCCTCGAGCTGCGTGTAAGCGGAATAAGTATTTACGGTGTAAAAAGGACAGATTTTAATAATGCAGCCAGAGCTGGCAGTGAGTTTTACAGTTGGTACGTTTTCTTGTTGCTGGGAAAACATACTGATATTAATTATGTAATACTTGTTGCGCACTCGGTGGACAATATTTTAATTGACCTTTTTTCGCGCTTAACCATTATTCCGACGAAAAACCGATCGATGCCAGGAGTTGCGTAAAACTCGGGGGTTGAAAACCAGTTGGAGAAAATTTAAGGGACGACATAAAACCTTCGTAGGTGACAAATCCATCGGTCGTATACCATGGAATTTTCAATTATCGCGTAAATAAAATACGACCGACCGCAGATGGGTTTTAGAATGAGAAAAGTTAGACAGTATAAAAGCCAGGTGAGAAAAAAGGCAGCGCCGCGCCAGTATGCAGTTTGAATTGGGTTACCATGAAATATTGTATGAAACTTGGCTCATTTACCTTCACTTTTTCCTGTCCAACAATTAATTTTTCAATTTTGTTTGTTACTTTACTTTATTAGTATCAAACACGTCCAGCTTTACATTTTCATTAATCGTCTTTTTAATTAAAACCAAAAGTCTTTTAATAAAGAATCGTGGAGCTTTATTTTCTAGATAAAAACTTATTTTAGATATTAAATTGCGAAGTGCATTGAGAGTAATTACATTTTTAATAATCTAGATGGCACAACATTTTCCTTTAAATTAAAAACACTATTTTTTAAAATAAAAACAGTTTTCGAACTAAAGAAGAAAATATAAATTGTTCAGCGCAGACGGACCTGCGGACACCCGCAGAAATATATTTCAATTTTCTCCCTTATCAATGCGCATCCAACAAGAGCAAGAACCAAAAGACAGTGGACCGTCGGCAAAAAGAGAAACGCGCCTCGCGCAATATAATAAAAAAAGAAAAAAGGGTCCCGGCATCCCTTCGGTCGGCCATCGTTCTTTGAGTCCCCCTAATTAAACTCCAACTCTCCCGACAGAGGAAGCCGACGTATCCGAGAAAAGGCCGGCGGCCGCTGAAGTTTTTAATATTCCTCATAAACAGACGACTGCGAGGACGAGAGAGAGAGAGAGAGAGAGAGAGAGCGAGCGGGCCGCTCACCTCTGGGACGGAGTTTGAATTAGCGGAGACATATTCATACGAGGAGTTTGCATCGAGAGGGTCGCTCCTCCGAGGGCACTCCGTCATCTCCGAGCGGCTGTGTACTACTCCTCCTCCGGCGGCTCCTCTCTCGCGCCTCGCCCTCAGGGAGGAAAGACGAAAGCGGGAGAGAGAAAGAGAGGAGAGCGACATCTCCTCGGCGTGGGAGGGGAAATCAAGAACCGGGGGCTCATTAATTAAGTCTTTTTGCCGCTGACCCTCACAAGTGCCGCGAGAAGGAGGCTTAAAAAGATACGAGTGTGTGGGGCTCGAGTCGCCGCTGTGTTTGGTAACGTTAAATAGCGCTTTTGTGGCGGTCTTGAGGCTGCTTTCGTTGCGGGATGGTTGCTATTTTTCTTTCGCCGGACGGTCTGCAGTTATTAAGCTCCGGTAGTTGTCCCGAATTAGATTTTATGGGGGAGCTTTAATGTTAATAACCGGGCACTTGCCGGTGCTATTATATAGGTATGATTAAAATGTTTCAGGTTTATAAACTTTACTACTTGTTCATTCTTTCTCGTTTCTTTAGTAATATTGTCGTTACATTATCTTACTTGGGGTCAATTTCATCTCTAGTTAGAATAAAAATTTTAGCGCTTTTCCTGTAATCTTCTTAAAAGTACGTATCGGCAGGCTAAAACTACGCGCGCTATTTAATGATTCAACTTGCTTCCTCCAGAAAGTCACCCAATCCCCCGTCTACAAGCAAGAAAACTAACTTATTCCCACTCTGATTCCAGGGCTATTCCAAGCACCGTGCGACAGCGTCCGAAGCATCGCTAATAAGACAAGCGATCGGTCGCAAGCCGGCCGCCGCTGCTTATTTGCATAGGATGTCGCGGCCGTAAACACATCCCCGTAGGCGCGGCGACTGGGAACACGTATAGCGCGTTAGAGCCCGGGCTCTTCGCGCAATTTCGGAGATCCGAGGGCGTCATGTTCGTCGCGCGCTCGCTCGCGCAATTCCCTCATCCCTTAACAATTTGCAGGTAGCATGTCGAAGCGAAAGCGAGAGAGGCACCGTTCGAGCGCTTCGGGACTTGGACGGCGGCGGGATCTTATTTGCCCCCACCCCCCTCGTCGCTAATGCCTTTGGCGCGGCCGAATTTCAGCCGCGCCGCGATGTCTGTGTGCTATTGCGGGAGAAGATTCGGGAGCTCGTGGTTTGAATAATTACTTTTCAAGGAGGTCGCATGAAGAATATCGCATAAATACTCGAGAGCAGAACAATTTTTGTAAATATATGGGTAAGTGAAAAAAAGCACACTTCTGCTGAAAATATCTTATAAAATCTTATTAGATCTGATAGGTTTTGGCGCAAATACACTTGTTACATCCTGTAAAATAAGTTTTACAAGAATTTTCAATTTTTCTCGTGAAAATATCGTACAATATCCTATAAAATGTAATCCGTTCTAGTGCAGATACACATAAAATTTTTTCGATAGAAAAGTTCGCGTACTATAATGAATATGAAACATAACAAAATATTATTTGCCTATCAGTAAGTAGTAAAAGTACTATTGATATTTCATGAAATTGGCGGTGTAAAATTTATTATTAAATTGTTTTTTGTAATCGAATCCTCAAATCGATTCAAATAATAACACCTCGTTACAGCATTGAAATTCGTTCAGTGCATCGACGCCGGCGAATTACACGGAAAAATAGCTTTCGGAATAAAACTAAAAAAAAAAAAAACCCACAACAGAAAGGTCAGCACATTCGAAAGCTCGGCCTTTTCGCTACACGCGGCCTCACGTCGGCGGTGGCGGCGGCGCGGCGTGCAAACGAAACAAACAATATGTTAGCGACCCTCGACGATATTTCGAATTTGAATTTAAATAACTTGGCAGGATCGGCTCGGGGACTCTGGGACCACGCACGAATGTACCAACTCGTTCGCTCTCTTTCTCGCTCTGTCTCTTTTCGCCACTCTTCCCGTTCCCTGCACACCCCAGCCTGCACCTTTCCCTCTCTCTTTCTCCATCAAATTCCTACAACTCCCGTTCTTCGCCGTTCCTGGTCCTTTCCCGCCCGGCTCCTCGCTCTGTCTCGCTCTATTTTTCCCGCTCGATTTCTCTCGTTCGCTTCCGCTCAAACCCCGTGCGCGCTTCTGTCTACGTACGCTGTCTTCCATTCCCCGCGAAGACGTGCTCCGGCCTTTTTTCCCAGCTTTGCCTGCAGAATAGCAAGAGAATCGAGGCAATTTCTAAGGTGATAGAGCAGTTTTTTAAATCATACTGCAGTACTTTTTTGATGGATGGGTGGTTACGGTTCAGGCATAGTTTTTTAAGAACGTCTTGGTAATAAAGTATAAATCTTTCGATTAGTACACTTAATGTTAAGTATTACATGCAATTTAGATTTTATTATAAATGGTTAAATTTACATTGTTAAATAAAGATTAATCCAAAATTTTATGTTTAAAATACTTTGCAGACTATAAACATTAATATATAATCGGCAGCTATTTTTTATATAAAAAGGAATTAATAAGTTATTAGAAACAAATACTTTTAAGTAGAATTTTATTAACATTGCTTGGTTGAACTTATGAATTCAGTTTGCTTAACAATACTTGCATTATTTTCTAAGTATCACTCTTGTTCTGGTTTGCTGTAATCTGGACATGCTTTTCTTGTACAATCAGCATCTTTTCCATTTTCGTCACAAACACATTCATTGCACTTCCAATAGAATGGTCGTCCAGGTGGGCATGATTTCGAAACTCCGAAGTTAACTGAAAAATTTAAGGTTTTTGTAATTTATTATAAAATTAAAAAAGGTTGCTTTAATGAAAAGAAACGATTGTTATCTGTCGGATGTAAAAATTAAGAAAAATTACTCATTTTTTATATGAAGCACCAAAATATAAATATAAAATTTTCTTACCGATTTGAGGAGCTGGATCACATGCCATCCTTGTACAAGCTCCTTGCGTGGAACCATCTGGGCAATTACACCTATTGCAGTCGAGGTAGAAGGATTTCGCAGGACAGCCAATTTTGCGGTCAACTGCAATTAATTACTAAATTTTATAACCAGCGAGCACTTTCTAATAGAAATTTATTTGTACGGTCATAAAAAATAAATCTCATCATGTTGGGAAGTACTTTTACTAGTTCAAATGCTTGAAGGTATTGGGATTTTATGTAACTGCATGAAATTGTTATATCATTTTGAGCTTTTACAGAAATTATAAATACTTACAGATACGGGGTAAATCAGTTAATCGGGCTTCTTCTGGAATCCTGTACCATTGGTCTCTTTCTGTAAAAGAATCCATTGAAAAGTTTGATTGTAGAGTTAGGAATAAGATTTACAAAATTCAATATCGATAATTAACTCTTCAGTTTACATTTAATTGATATTTGTGACATATTTTTTTAATTTAATAAAATCGTTTTATTAAAATGAATAGTATAGATTTTACCTGGTATAGATCGTAGTGAGGGATTTCTTGATCCAAAAGCTGACGAGACAGCTGTTGAAATTTAAATACTATAACATTATAAAAAATTATTAGTATATATTATAATTAAATTATAGTATCTGTAAATGTCAATTTTAGTTTAATAAGTTTCTAACGAAACAAACATTGTTATTTTCACTCTATACTGATGCTTTGAGTACAACCAGTACTAAAACATACTTCTGCGCCATACTGATGTTTCAGAAATTTTTTTATTAGCTCTTAAAAGTTATAAGTTAAAGTATGTTTATTAATTTTAATTGAATACGTGCCTAATGAAATAAATACAGCTATAGTGAAAGCGGTCATTTTCAGTATTTTCACACTGCTGATACTTTAAGTTGAACAGTACTCAGATATACTGCTGCACCTTATTTATACTGCAAAATTTGGTAAAATTCCTCTTAAAAATTATAAGTTAATAAAAAAGTTGTCACGAAATCAAGGAAAAATTTTTCATTTGATAACTTTAAAGCATGACTTCCGTGTACAGTGCGCGTGCGATGTGTCATAAATTAATATTTTATACTAATAATGACATCCATAATAGTACTTTATAATAAATGTTGAATATTTAAATTATCTATATTTTTTAGATCTAGATTTTGCTTCCTCCTAGAGGAAGCATTGTGATAGTAATTTTTGGAGTTGTTCAAAAAATTGGTTATAATTGTATCTTAAGGTGTCAGGAACAAGAATAATTGGTTTTTGAAAAATGTCTGTATGGATGTATATGTGTGTGTATGTGTTTTTTTTTTTTTTTTTTTTACTTTACGAGGGAGTATGGGAAATTTTCATCAACCGGCGCGGCCATAGGCAGACACCAGGAAGGGACCACACTTCCTGGTAGTCTGAGATTCTTACTCACTAAAACCCATAACCCTTTTTTCTATAGTCGAGCCACCCCGGAAACCGTCGTTAGGCATTACTTCGGGGTGGGGCCATTGTCCTGTGGACCCTCCTAGATGATGGTTCTCTGGCCACTCTACTTGTTGGCTCGTAGCCTCGTCCGTGTATCTTGACGCGTATTTTCC
>JAWWML010000001.1:32513126-32533995 GCA_035047165.1 Ormyrus rosae | reverse complement strand
CCCTGAACTGCGCGATATGATGCCCTCGGCTTCGCCTCGGGCATCATGTCGCGCAGTGCAGGAATTTCATTCTTTCTGCCCTTGTAGCGTAATATACTATTCACCGAGTTATTAATGATATTATTCGTGTGAATCATATATTTCGTATCTTTTGCATAATATTATCTCAAAAGAATCAAATTTCACTAATGATTTTTTTTTAAATTCAACGAAACCGAGGTACTGGATTTCCATTTTAATGGAACAAGCTGCTTTAATTGTTTAAATCAACTCAGATTTCAGCCACAACTTATTTTCACGCGAGTGAAAATAAGACTCTTCTAGTCTAAACATCTAAGCTAACGAAAAGCAAGGCCAACTCTCATTGCGGGCAGGAAGCGGGAAGACTCTCCACACGCAAATCCGCACCTCGCCTCCACTCCATGTTCGCCACGGAAAATAAACTTTCAATGACAGTCGGCCTTCGCCGAGTCCCGCGGGACACCGGCAGGTATATTCCGTACGTCCGCGCGCGCATGAACGAGAGATAACGCGACGAAGATCGCGCGAAGGCTCGGCCGTTACGCCGCTAAACGAGGCGTGATTATCGTTTCCCGCTGGCTCTCCGCATCAAACTTTCCCGATTAATCAACGAGTACGGGATACAGGAGCAGGGCCGCTGCGCAGTCAACCCCTTTTCAGTCGGTGACGATATGCCGCTGTAATGTAAACTAATTAAACTGGAGGTCGGGGCTCAAATGTGTCCATTATGTCCACCCGCTTTCTCCGCCTCGAGAAGGGACGAGCTTCTGATGGGCTCTCGAGAACCTTGCAGCAGAGCTTGTTCATTTTTAGGCAAATGTTGCGTTATGTATAGTTCTTTCAGTCGGTGTTCTTGGGTAATGACGGATGAAATGCAAAATTTTTTTCTGGAAATATTCTTTTTTAATTTTATTGAATTAAGGACCCTTTTTTAAAGAGTGATGACGGAAAGTTGAAGTCAGAATAAAACGTTTGCGTCTGTTGAATGAAAACATGAATGCGATTATTTGTCGAAACGTTATATTTTGTGGTTAAGAACTTAATATGTGATAGACTTTATGAAACTAAACTCGATTTTAAAAAAGTTTGAATTTTTAAAGGCAAATATATGCTGCCGAACTATCGGAAAAAATTTATCTTTAAATATGCCATTACTATAAATAAAAAGTTCGTGTCGCGCACGTGATCTCGCTCATATAGTAAAAATAGAATATTTTTTGCTTCCTCCTAGAGGAAGCTTTGTGATAGTAATCTTTGGCGTTGTTCGAAAAACCTGTTGTAATTATATTTTACGATGTTAGTTCCAAGAATAAATGATTTTTGAAAAATGTGTATGGGTTTATGTGTGTATATGTGTATGTATACGCCTGACTCGCAGTTTCTACTAAACCGATTTTCATCCTTCACGGCTCATTTTTTTTGCTTAGCTTGTTTTTGTTTAGCTTATTTGTTTTATCGCAAATTTTCGATTTTTGAAAAATTTAATTTTAATTTTTTTTTTTAATGATAGGATTGAGATATTTGAATCGAACAAAAACCATTTTAAAGAACAAAAATACCTACAATTTCAGAGAAAAAATTACCTTAGCTCTTATGGTTCTTTTGTTTTTAATAAAAACGTGATTTTTTTAAAAAAGCTTGTAATTCTTAAATTAAATTATCAACTACTCTGAAAAAATTTTTGATAATTAAGAATATATGTAGCTATAATCTGTAAAAATTTCAAGCCGTTTTGTCAATTAGTTTTTGAATAAAAAGCTGAAAACTGAAAAAAATGAGTTTTCTATGTGAAACGATTACGAAAATAAAAAAATAAATTACTTGAAATTTTGGGAAAAGGTAGATCTTTTATATGAGCATATTCAGTGCAACCCGAGGTGCAACCATATTCATCTTGACGTTGGAACATATCCATTTTTTTTTTTTTTTCATTGATTTCTTCAGAATCACTATCAATTTCAATACTTTTTAATGATTTTTGCCATGAATTCTTTAAATACATCACTGCATTATAAATCTGTTGTCTAATAGTCGTGAATCCATTTTCCCACTCTTCTCCCGTAACTGAATCTGAGAAAGATTTTGGGTACTTTTCACAAATCTTTTTAGCGAATTCACCAAATGTAGATCTGCTGTAATATTTTTCAATATCAAACTACAAGTATTTAGCTATAATTTGAATTATTTCTGTTTTATCTGCTCCTGTAACGCGTTGTTGAGATACACACATATCCAAAATTCTTGGAGTAACTTCTGACAACAAAATTTCATCCATATTAATAGTTGTAAATTTTCTACAATCTTCAACGTGTGACGTAAGCGGTAAATTGATAATTATAAACTTAATTGAAATTATGTATGAAATATTATTAAATAATAAATGTTTTCTACTTACCTTGTTCTGTATTTAAATTATTTAAATTATTTTCTGAATTTGGATTTTCATTTATTTGTAAAATTTTTAAAACAAGCGGCTCGTTACTGCTTTGGTTTAATTCCATTAACAGTTCATCATCTTCACCTACCTCTGTCCCGTCTATTAAAATTATCTGAAAAAACTAAAAATAAACAAATTAGGTATGGATTAAATATTAATTAGATATATGAAGTTAAAGAAAATTTATTTGATAGTCTAAGGCATCGTTTAAATTTAATTTTCTGCAAGAGGTACTAATAATTTCAGAAATTGTTTCAGCTCCGATTAATATTCATTTTGTTCCACTTCCTTCAAGTTTAAAAAGTGGCATCTGAAAGTAACATTCAGATTTGATTAGATACAAAACCATGTGAGAGTTTTATACAAAGGATCGAATTAATATTAAAAATATGTAATGGTTTATAATCTACAATATTTGTCAAATTGCGGCATTAATAAGATAGTGTTCTGCCCAATTCATATGCACATAAATCCGGTAAAAATTTATTTTCTAAAATTTCGAATAAAAAATATCTGTATCATAAAAAAACAAAAAAACAAATTTTGCCTATTACAATATTATACTCATAACCACTTTGACCTATTATTAAAGCATGTCCTTTTTTATATTCAGTTCCTTTGTAAATTATTCTGTTACATTGTTGCACAGTTTTCGGTAATTTTGCTTTCTTAAACGCTAGTTGAATTTGATTATTGTACAAACTTAGATGAAAATTCTCAATATCAAAAACTTATATTAACACTCTAATGTCTGATCCTAGCCGAACAAGACATTGAGCAAGTTCATGTTAAATTAAGAGGTTTTGCAACATTAATGAATTTTAATAAATATCGTATGGCTCTCTTAAAGAATCTATGCTTTTTTTCGTAGCGCACAGTCCATACTTTTATTAAAGGTTCAAATTCTATTTTTTTATTTTTTTTTTTTTCATAGCCTATCGGATTGACTATCTCGAACGAATCTTGATACAAAATTATTTTGAAACTTTCAACATTATTTAAAAAGAATATGTTTTTTTTTTAAAGGCCATCAGTAAAATCTGCAAGAATAGAATCACTTCGGGGTTGTACATTTGATTGCAGATAATCTTGTACAGATTTATCGTTAAAAAAACATTCTAAGGTTTTTTTAATAGGTACATAAGCAAATTATTTGTTTTCTAGCTTATTTATCTCTATAAGTTCAGGATGTACGAAGTCGAACATTTTTTTGTAATAACTTTTTCGTTTATAGTTTCTTTGAAAAATTTCGTAGCTTTTATGGATGGGATCTACATGAATGATATCTTTAATAGCTTTTTGAGAATCTTCGATGGAAACATTATATCTAGCTAAGCATTCGTTTAACTTTTTTAAACAAATTTTTTGACCTTCTTGGTAAATTATTGTATTCTGCAACAATGTAATTTATAGTTGTTTCAAGCAGCAAATATTCAGATTCAAGCTTCAAATAAAATTTAGCAATATACTTTGTAAAAAGTTCTGTTTCATTATCTTGATTGCAAGGTTGATTTTCCTGTTCATTGTTTTCAAAATCATCATAAGGATCTTCATAGATATAAATATTATTGATGTCTTCAATTTGCTGATTTAAAGTGCATTTTATTTGTAGGTTTTCCTCTTCTTTAACATCTAATTCATTAAATTTACTGGTGTCAGCTCTTGTGAAATGGCAGGTAAAGGATGATAATTGAATATATGCTTTTTAACACGCATGATATGGACATTTTATTTGTTGTTTTTACGAATCTAGTTTTTAAGATGCTTTAAAAGATTCGAAAAATCATCAAATTCTTCTTTATAGATAGAAAAAGTACATGTATATTTTCCTCTCTCATTAGCAGGATAAGATATATAAGTACACATTCGTTTTTTCTGTTTCAACCCATGAGTCCGAATTAAATGTGAAGACAAGTATCTATTATTTTGAAAAATCTTTTTGCACTTATTGAAACCGCAGTAATATACATCTCTTATATTTCGATGAAATTTACGATGATTTATATAAATTCAAAAAATTGAGAAAAAATCGATCGAAAATTGTTAATAACTTTTGAAATATGCAATATTTCCAAAATCCCTTAGGTGATGTCGAAGACTAGTTAGTTTTCAATATCTATATAAAATTTCACGTCGATCTAACAAATATTGACCGAGATAATGGTGCGGTCATTTTTGAAAAATGTCTTTTTGACAAAAACACGTTTTAAATTTACAATACTGACAAGGAGAGTGTACGAAATTTGGGTGATGGGTTTTCCTGTAACTTTAGGATGTTTTCTAATGTTAAAATATGAAGGAAGCCGCGTCCGTTCAGCATAACGAACGATTTTTCAAAAGTTATGTGTGCTTTTAGCAAAAATCTAAGAAAAATCGATTTTTCTTTAATCACTATAATATAACTTCTCAACTATTATTGGTACAGTATTTTAATTATTGGCATTCGAAAGGTGAGATAAAATCCTATCGATTAAAAAAAATTACATCCAAAATCATTATTTGTTCAAAAGTTATAGTCAAGCAAAGAATGGCAATTAAAATATCGTAAAAAATCTACTTATGTAATTTTAGCCTAATTTTATTGCAAATTTTTATTTAGCTATAACTTTTGAACAAAAAGAGATTTTTGGATGTACTTTTTTTTAATCGATAGGATTTGATCTGACCTTTCGAATGCCAATAGTTAAAATACAGTAGCATTAATAGTTGAGATTTTATACGTGATTTTCTGAGATTTTTGCTAAAAGTGCACACAACTTTTGAACTTCCTTCATATTTTAACATTAGAAAACATATCCCCAAAGTTTGAACAAAATTCGTGACCCAAACAAGTTATTAGAATTTTCGAGTAAAAATTACCCCCTAAATTAGGCTAATCGCAGTACAATGCGATTTTCTGGATAATATTTAGCTCCTTTTAGGATAAAATTTACTTGAAATTAAAGTAAATATTATTCTAAAAGGGGCTAAATATTATCCAAAAAATCGCATTGTCCTGCGATTAGCCTAGTATAGAAAGTAGTTTTTACTCGAAAATTCTCCCTGTGTATACTTTAATCAGGAAATAATTCTAATAAATATGACGAAATCCTATTACATCACGTTAGAATATTTGATGGCTCGATGAAAAATTGAAGTAATAAACAAAGCATCCAGCAGAAGTACGAAATCAATCAAAGGGCAACCGAGCGCAAAAAGCGTTACTCCAACTATCTGAATATTTGATAGGCCGTAGGTCGAAATGATTCGCTCTCCTAGTCGGGCAAATCAATTGACGAGCGGCAAGCGCACTTGGCCTCTTCCTATACTTCTCCGTCCATCCCCGAAAAAAAGCAAGGTGAAAAAAAAGCAAACACACAGAGAGCGGCCGAATAACACACCCTCCATCCCATCCCCGAGTATATAGCGACCCCCGGATCTTGGCCCGAAGACCAGAGAAAGAGAGCGGAGAGTATCAACTAGAGGGGCACGACTATCAATTATTAACACTTCCATCTGTTGGTGTATCCTAGCCCAGGTCTCACTCCCTGCCTATCCCTCGACTGCGCACCGGCCTCTCAATCCAATACAATGAGCTATACTGGGTACGTCGTATTACATGCAGCGGGGATGCCTTATGGCGCGAGCCATTCGAATGGCGGAATCGACTTGCGAGTCGTAGAGCTCGATTTTCGGAACTTTGAAAAATGATGGTGATGAACGAGCAAGGTCGAGGACCGGGGTGAATGGTATGTATACGCGGATAAGTGGACTCACGGAGGATCAGGAGTTGATGGCAAAGCACGTTAAATATTTAGGAAGCTTTTTTCTCTTTCTGGATTATGAAAGGACGCTCGGCTACTGATTTATTTGATAAGATGGCATTGTGCACAATGTAGATAACAAAAACTTTAATATATACTATTAGTAATTAAAACTTTGTAAATTGAAATAGTACAATACAATAAAATACGTAAAGCATCTGCGAATTCAATTTTTATATTCACTATATATATTCATTTCAATATATGTATTCACTATCTGTGAACTCAACTAATACTATAGATCAAAGGTTATAAAAACCTCAGGCTAATTTTTACGCCACCTCTAAATCCTATTGACGAAGGAAGTATACCTCCGAGATACTGCTTCGTCGGTACCCGCTGGCGCAAAATAACCCATCGAGATTTTCGCGTCCACGTAAACCGTATAGGCAGATATATCCCCACTTAAGGACGCTCGCATCGTCGAGCGAGCGAATATAAGCGCATCATCGTGGCGTTTTAATCAAGTGCCACAGCATATTGCGTACTCGAGCTAAACGCGCGTGTCGTTGGGCGCGCGGCATGGGGTCCGTTTACAAATTGGCGCCCGCTTCTGCCCCCTCCCCCCCTCCCCTTCTCCTGTCGATCGCCGCGCCACCCCGTCAATGATACGTCACGGGTATATCTGGCTCCGGCGGAGGTACAAGAAAGGGCATAAATTAGACCGGCGGCGTTGGGCTTTTTTTCTAATTTTTCCTGCGTGCTGGTATATAATGGGGGTCGGGCGCGCACGGAGGAGTCGCTTGCCGGAGGTATCGATTATCCCATAAAAGTTTATTGGAATGAAAAGTGAGACGTTTTTATGGCGAGCTGGCGATGAAATGAATTTGAGACTTATCGATGAAGTTGCAAATGTGGGTTTTTTTTCGTGCGACTCCTTTTTTAACGAGGATGCGTCGCAGAACTTTAATGACCTTCTGGCAGATGTGTCTTTTAGGATATAAAATCTAATTTATGTGATTATTATATTTATCGCTTAAGTATTATATTCATTGTATCCAGTTACAAAATGTATTGTCGATTGAGACACGACTTATTTAAAAATACTTCACTAAACTCTGACCGCTAAATCTCAAGATTCAAAAAATGCAAACGAATTCTTCCAGAAACCGGGGGCAAATTCTGTGCACTTGTCAGCCGTAGGCGCTCGCGACCCAGACCTCTTTCAACCCTTAAAAAAAAATGTTCACGAATCAATCGAATAATCACTCCCCTCCCCTATCCCGTAACAAACTAGGAACGAATAGCGCAGTCAGTCCATGAAATCAAGTTATCCTCCAGCAGGCGGATAAAGCGCACCGCGCTAGAAAATGGTCATTACACTTTTACGCGCCAACTGTCGCTCTCGCTCTCGCCGGCAAGCAGGTTGCCTGTTTATAGGCGTAAAACAATTTCCAGCATAGAAAATCACGCGTTATAGTGGCGCATTATACGAGAGAGAGAGAGAGAGAGCCGCGCCCATTCGCTTTTCGGCGGCCGACCTCGGCCGGCATTCGTTACGGGGGTATTCATAAACCATCATAACTTTATGCCCGCGCTCGCGTCTCTCCCTCGCCGCGTATCTTTCCGGGCCGCAGAGAGAGAGAGAGAGAGAGAGAGAGAGAGAGAGGAGAGAGAGAGCCATTACCGCTCAGGACCGAGCTGTTTGTTTCGGTTTATATCGCGAATACTTCGTTATGGCCCGATAAATCGCTGATATTCGCCCGTGAAATTTTGGATTTCAGGCTTCGGTGCTGTTTTTTTAGGTTTCTTTCTGTACACATCGAGTCTAGAATTAGCCACTGTTTCGCCTTTTACGATTTAGAAACTATTCGTTCTGCTATCCGCAGCAGGTGAAATAGATGCAACGCACAGACATTTTTCCATCAAGACTGCTCCTCGCATTCTTATTTCAACAAAAGCAGTTACGCCAAATATATTTCCCAAACCAACAGCGTCCGAGTAAAAGCGGCAGGCGAGTGATCGGAAAGCGAACGTCAACGCGCGCATAAAGACAGGAGCCAGGCACTCGACTGGCTTGTTCGCGCGAACCGTAAAGGGGTTTAAAGTCGCCTGATGGTCCCCCCGAAGTCGTAATATGCTAACGCGCCGCGGAAGGCCTTCCTTCTCTCCCGTTTACCTCGAGAGCCTTAATCAAGTGCGAGACCCCGAGAGAGGACGCGTCCGTGCCGCTGCGTCTCAGCGGTATACACGCTTTCCATTTTCCTGGCGGGTCATTATCCGAGGCTTAATGCGCTCGAATTTCTCGACCCGCCGAGGTGTCAACGGCTTGGGATGCAAGATTTATGGCCGTTATTGTACTTAAGCCTCGATTACTTATATTTTGCAGACGGGAATATGAATTTATCAGAAATTATTTTATACCAATAACAACAATATCCACGAAGTCCTCGTTTCGCGTTCAGCTCCTATATGCATTTAAGCTAAGCTTCGCGTTCTCATCTCCTTTCTCTCTGCAACGCGGTCGAATAACTTGAGTCGGGCAGTCGAGGACTACACCGGTCACTATACCCTCGAGATATCCAGGGCCGCGCGCAACTTGCGGCGTCGGTGTTTTTGATAAGGATATTAATAAAGTTGCTGCATCCCCGGAGCTGCGAAAGTGGCCCGGGGAACCAGGAGTTGTTCGAACTTTAGCCGCTACACGCGCGGGCCCGGCCGCTGCACCGGACGTTATAAATATGGATTCGCGCGGATTTATTAATTCAAAGTTTAGCGCTCCGAATGCTGAATGCTTAAGTGAAGTCTGCAGGCGGGAGTGCCGGGATGCGGATTAGTTTCGCTAAGTGCAGATCCGTTAATTTGCTTGAACGGGGCAGATTTCGGTTGGTCCGTGCATTATTCATTTATTGAGCATTGTTATACGCGCCGAAAAATTTAGCGGCGACGATTACATTTGAACGAAAAATTTACGCGTTTTATGGCGATTTCTATGTTCGAAGCACAAACCAAAAAAGATGTTAAGAAAGAAATGGTAAATCGGTCGTTATTATTAGTTTATCCCAAAAATCGTCACTATATGCGCATTTGCCCAAACTCCTTCGCCGAGCGTTTATAAATTTTCCAAGCAAAAGGCCAGGAATCTCGGCGAGCGTATACGTCTCCTCGACTTTTCAGCAAGTCGGCAACAAGCTCGGGCGCGTCGGAGGAAGACAAAATGAGAGAGGGTAGAGTCGCGGGACATACGGAATCGGCTATAGTTGCCCCTGTGGGGGCAGTGCGCTGACTGTACCCACTAAGCTGCGCTTGTGGAACTCCGAGAGCTCCTCTCTCTCTCTCTCTCTCGAGCATCTTTGGCACGTAGAGGACGTATCTAAAGCGACCGGCTACGTGAACGATTTTCTTCTTTTCACGAGCGTTATCGAGCCTCGAGTAGATGGAGATGCCGCAATTATTGCTCGGTTATATTGTAATGGTTATGGGAACCGCTGCAATCTTCAATGTCCGCGGCAATGGCGTGCGAGGATTCTCCCTTCTTTTGCCGTCCAAGAAGACGTGTGGGCGATAAACTGAAATGGTATTTTAGAAGCCTTTTTTCCGATGATAATTATAAGTATAGGTTATTAATCAATTTAAAGATCCAGCTATTATATAAATTTATTATATTTACAATTATTTCCCAGTTTTCACGACAGAATAATAATCTCAAAAGTCTTATTTAAATATATAAAAAATTAACTTTACGAAATCTCACAATAACTAAAGATTGCCTTACAAAAGCGAAGCATCATCCGAAACAGCATTTCGAACACGTAAAATCGAGCCGAAATAAAGCCGAGAACAAACTCGTGACTGCCTCGCCCCGTGTCTTTCTTATCTCGCTTTAGTTCCCTGCCGATCCGCCACTCAATTATAATGCGAATGACAATATGGTGGATGCGTCCCAGTTGCCTCTTAACTCGAGGCGTGTGCGCGCGGAACTTTCCTTTTATCGTGCGCGCGCGCGCGCGCGGAGTTCTCGCGCGACGAAACACGCGGAGCGACCGACCTCTGGGGGGACGCGCGACTCACTTGCCAAATTCATTTCCATTTCTTCTTATTTGTTTATAGTGCCGGGGAACGAGAATTTTAATTGCCGGATTATGCAGAGGAGGCCAGTCGCCGACGACCGTCCTGAGATCAATTTGAGAAAATAAAAGCGTAAGGGCCAATGAGTCAAGGAACTGGGAGCGAGCTGCGTTGCTTCTGCTTAGTCTATTAGTACTTTACTTGAATAAGTTTAAGTAATTAGTTTGTAGGAAGCGGTGTATGTGTACTTTTGAGAGAAGTAAACGGAGTATACAGGAAAGCCGTTGCATTTTTTAAATAAGAAAAAAAAATAAGAGGCTCTTGAAAAGGGTACAAGTTTTTCGGGTTTTTCGAACTTTTCGTTGTAAATTTTACAATCGACTTGAAGTGTCAAGGCTACAAGCATTAAATTCCCCGAGCGTTCTCGGCGAACCTACCTACTGACCGCAGTACTGATGACTCTCGAAGTCAAGAGATTATTGCTTGAAAATACCCGAACAAAAGCGGCCTTCTGTCGCGAGACTCGAAAGTGACTCTGCGAAATTTGCCAGGCAGCCTCTCTCTAACAAGCGGATAATCTCCGCCGCTTAAGTCTCCCTAATCCGCAAATTTCACTACCGGGACCTTTCCCGGCAAAAATAAAAGACGAGAGAGACGACGATTCGTTCCGGTCGTGTTGGCACCACCTCTCACTCTCTCTCTTCCTCGAGGAAGAATTTTGTCCGGTTTTGTGTGAAGATGCGCCGCTCGTAAAAGCATTAAGGTCCATCATGGGTCGGCATTGTGGAAACAACGCGCCACATTACTTGCCTCTTATTATATTGTCACTCGCGCAGCGCCGTAATTGATTTATGGATTCATTTTACTAGTAAGCGAACGTTTGTGGTTTACGATCTTTTGGGCGCGCCAAAGGATTTTGCGGTTTCTTTCAGTAACGTGTTTTCCCTCCGCTACATTGTTTTTCTTCTCTTCGATTATTCGACGAAAGAAAAGAATAAATTGTTTTTAGAAATATTTTTGCTCAACTTTTTAAAATGCGTTTGTAAAGTGTGGGTTAATGTATATTAAGTAAATTGCAATGATTCTAATGACAATACGAGCAAGAATATCTTTGATAATGTATAGAGTCATTGAAAATTAAATTAATACGTATTATTATATTAACCGATTATCTTCGTTTAATATTTAATATTTTTGAGAGTAATAAACAATTATTTTTCGTTACTTTTGTAATATTATTTTTATCATTTTCATACCAAAAGATGTACGAAATTTTTAAAAATAAACGATCACATTAATTTCTCCAAACCGTTTCGAGGTCTGCAGTTACATCCATTTAAAATGCCTTTTTTTTTTACGCTCGAAAGATTCAAACAATCGAACAATGCCGCGCGGTTTCTCAAAAACACGGCGGCCTGCGCATCTTGAAAAAAAGAAGTCAAAAGGGCAGCATACTGTGAGCGTGGGCGTTTACGTCAGTCCGGAGGAAGAGAGGGAAGGAGGCGTTCCTGCGGCTCAGAGCGTTCAACGGAAGATAATCCTAGGAATAGAGGATCATCCAATTACGAGGCAGGTGACCCCGGCATCATTTGTATTCATTTCGACCATCTTAGACGTCCTTCCCCCTCCCTCGTTCACTCGTTGCCGAAGATTTCTTTTCGGGACCCCGTGTCCCTTACGATCTGCCAACCGCCGGCACGAAAAATCGACGTTTCTTCGAGCTTCTTTATCTGGTCCCCCCCCCCCCCCCCGAAACTTCGAAATGTATTTCGTAAAGAATGCCAGTTTTAGATAGATTTTATATATAAGTAAGACTTGTGACAGTTAAGGATTTTAGTTAGTTAATTAAGACATTACTATTTTTTAATTCTGTTTATATAATTTTACAGGTTGAAATTAATTCACTGTGGTTTTCGAGTGCGGAGACTAAAAATTCATCAATTTGTTCTGGTTATTTTTTTTTTCATCGAAAGGACCAACAGAATAAAACCTTAAATCTTGGGATAAAATACTATAAAAATATATTAGTATAAAAATAACTTGTAAATATATTATTTATTAATTTAATTATATTTTTCATAGCTAATTTAATATTAAAGATCCTTCTATAATAAAGTTTTTACATTTTCCTTCACTTCATTACCGTTGGTTTCAGATTCTCTTCCGTTCCTTTCCGCATTTTGATGTTCTCTCGGTCGTCCGATCAAAATACCTCCCTGGCGAGAGATTATCCACGTGAGTCTTCAACAAAGACTTATCCGGGACTTAGACCTTTGGATTTTGTTGGAGATTAAGTCAACGGCTTTCCTCTGCTGCCTCTTAACTTGCCTACACCGACAATTAATTTAGGAGCCAATTGGCCTTTCACAATAACGCAGCTTGAAAATCCTTCAGAGGTCGACAGCTCTATCCACTTAATTAAGGGATTTTTCTAGTAACACCAGTCAGTATACCAGATAATGTTCTTTCAAACATTTTAAATGATACCTTCAAATCATTGAATCTAAAAAGATATCAGTTTATAAAATGTAATCGAAAGCCCTCCGCAGAATTCAAAAATCAGAATTTTCCGCGAACGGAACGTCAAAATTTCTACTAAAAATGCAAAGCACGCGTAACAAGCAAAGCACGATCCGTATTCCGCGAATCATCAAATTTCACATTGTCCCGTCCGAAGTGGCAAGCTACAAGAAAATTCTATTAGAGCCTTTGCCGCCGCCGCTCGCAGGACAAAAAAGAGAGCCGGTCTAAAGCAGCGAAAAAAGAGCCAGAGCGGAAAGTAAGTTGGGCCGCCTGCCCCTCCTAGAAAGCGATACCTCGTAACAAATGATAGAGCACATATGACGATCCCGTCACGGCTCGTTGGCCGCGGCGACGCGCGTCAGGGGCGCGCGGGTACATTCACAGAAAAGAGGGATAGATTCGCAGTGGCCGGATAATGGATAGCGAGAGAGAGAGATAGAGAGAGAGAGAGACCTGACCGCGCGCAAGTGCACTTGTTCGGGAAGCGGTGGACCTGCTGCCGCAGCGGAGGCTGATGTATGGCCGCAGAGGTGATGCTGGCCCAAGCCTTCTTTTGTTGGGCAAGTGGCATTGTTGGCCCTTTGATAAGGGCTATGCAGGCCGACGGGTCGGCCGAGTTTGTTTTCATAATCTTGTTTTGCTGCTTTGATATAGACAATTTCTTCAGTTTTTACTTTCTTTGTAATTAAATTCAATATGGATTATAGTGTTCTGTTCTTTTCGAATTTATACGTAATACGTGGAATATGTAATTCATAGAATATTAAAAATACTAGATAGATATTTAAAATTCCAAAGTAGCACGAAAATAAGAAGAGTTAAGTTGCTTAATTTAAAAAAACAAAAAAAAATAACCTTACTCGTTGGTAGATATATGCTTCAAACAAAAAAATAAAATAAAGGATGAAAAATCGACTAAAATGAAAAGAAGAAAGAATTTGAGCGATGGTCCTTCAGAATAGGGGGGGTGAATCGGTCCGATCTACATCGAATACAATTCCTACTGTCCTATGCGTAGGGGAAGTTTTTCAAAATGTATGATGGGTGTCCATTGCCACATCTGTTTACAATTAAATCGAGTGGCTTGATTCTTTCAATCTTATAAGTTTAAAGGTTAGTGTGCAAGAGACGCCGCGAGAACGAGTTAATTTTGAATATATTAATTAAATTATATTAAACAATCTTTTTTATAAATCGAAATTAAACGATCTGTAAGCTTTATAATTTTATTGATTAAAATTATAAAAGAAGATGCTCAAAGAAGCTAAGGTGGTTGTGCATGGTTTATCGACTTATCAAAGAAATTATTAAGATTTTGCAAGCACGTATTGTAAAATACATACAATATAAACGCCTAAATTTTTAGAACAACAGTTAACGTGTAAAAACTTGAGAAAACGGTGTTTGAAACGAAGCTCTTAAACGTAGGCTCTTATGTATAACAGACGACGGCAGACGTATAATATAAGAAATTTAAAGTTTTCTAATTGATAGCGATCCACCAGAAACTCCCAAAATAGAGATATTAAAGCTAAAGTTATGTACTTTAAAAAAATGTAAAAATTAATATGCATTGACGCGCAAAATTATTAGTTATATATTATTCATTCAAAATTATTCTCGTAATTTTTACCCGCGATTGTATATATATATATAATGCTATCGCGCGTCGTTCGTTTAGTTAAGTTATAAAATATATATAAAAATGTTCTGAAAACTGAAAAATTTCGAGACACAATCATAAAGCCATTGTTCGCGCCCCCCAAGTAAGGACACAGGTAATTCGCGTTGCGGATAATCTACGCGGCTGAAGGGAGACGATGCCCTCAATAAAAGTTACTAGTTCGGCGGGCTCAAACGTGCGTTTTGGCGCGGCGTGTATTGTTGCTCGCGCCTATCTTCCGATGGCCCGTATCGAAGGGCGGCCGCCTCCAGCTTAATGTTCGGCTGCCTTCTTATCACGCTTCCCGAGAACGAGTTTCGCTTACAAGTTTTAGGATCGCTCTTTCAGAGTTTGACGGCTTATGTCGCGCGGTTGCAATCGATATACATGTCGGGAGTGCAAAGCAATCGAGATTTACCAGGAAAGTTTTGAAGATAAGATTTTTATATCAGTAAAAAGTATGTTCTGCCGTTTTTTAACAGGCGAAATTTCCATTGAAATGTTTCTCTAGTCTACCGCATCTTTTTCTCGCGAGTATACATACACCTTACCGTCTGCCTTTCAGAAATTCCACGCAAGAGTCAACCGAGAATCAATGTTACCATTGCGAGACCATTCAGTGAACTAATGGCAGAAACATAAATACAGACTCGCTGCATCGCATCGACGGAAAGGGACTGCTTCCGAGTCTTTTGTACAGAGCAAGTCGAGGGCGATGCTATGGCTGCTCTGTGACGCCTCGTTGGCCACTAAAGGACGAACGGTCGTTCCTCTCTCTCAATCTGTCATAGCGACCGCAAGCGAAAGAGAAAGAGAGAGAGAGAACTTCACCTCTATTCACTTCTGCGCTCTCCCTCTTCTTTAGCTCGAGCCACCTATATCTTCGCTCTCCGTTCGCCTCTCCCTTTTCTCTGTTTATAGACGTCGGGGTTACTTTTTCTCTCCGCACTACCAGCCGGTAATCCAAACAGAGGGTGTGCCTACGCGAGTGCACCAGCCGTAACCATTTGCCATGTGTTCTTCGTTTATACACCTAGTTGTATCTTTGCCGCTGCGAGGGAGTACCGAGTGCAGTTTTTAAACGAAGGCTTGGAGCTCGCAGCTCAAAGTCGACGCGAAAAAATTATTGGTTATCGCGAGTTTTTAAAATCGGCGTTTAAGTCGATTTACTAATTTCAAAATTAGTTGACGCAAATATAATTGTAGTCGACGAAAAGATTACGGGCGAATTGATGAATATTAATAATGTATATAAGCCGAAAATTGTAAGCCTATTAATTTAAAAATTTCATTATAGATTTATAAATACAATACGGATTAATGTATAAAGCTGCTACAGAAAAAATTAATAATCGAAAGCTCTTTCTTACGAATATATACGGCAAGCTTATAATTAACATTGATAGTCGATCCCTGAGTCAGCATCGAAAACCACGAAAGAACCCCTCGACTGCAAGTCATTAATCGCGGTCAAATATACTCCTCCTTCCGGCTTTTCGGATCATCCCGAGGAGGCTCCGAAAATTAAGCCATAATTCCGCAATCCCGAAAATTAACAGCCCCTCTCGCGCTCTTTTCCCGATCCGACAGCCGCAGATGGCGGCGGCTCTCGTCAAACTCCGACGCAAATCCCTCGTAAATTCGCCTCGGGTTACTCGGCGCCGAAAAAGAAAGGGCCGCCGCGCCGCCGCGATCGCCGGGGTATCGATGAGCGCGCGGCCCGAACATAAATCTTGAATTTTGCCTCGGCTCGACGCCCGGCAGACGAGGCGGCTAAGTGCCATTTGGCTCGAGAGTCTGTCTGTGCGCGCGTGTATACGTACGGCATCTGCAGCGATTACGCAAGAGAGAGAGAGAGAGGGAGGGAGAGGTGCTTTCTCTTTATCCACAGTATTGCGCTCCTGTCTCTCGCTGCCATTTGTCTTTGCCGATGCAGAGGCGAGAGCTACCCCTTCGGTAACCCCGCTCGCACTTTCACACCCTTCGATTCTCTTTTCGGATCCTTTCTCGTTCTGTCAGTCTTTTTGTGGCTGCGGATAACTTTATGCTGAAAAAAATTCATTTTTTTTAGTTACACGTCGATATGAGGGTTCTTGTCCGAGGAAAAAAATGTAGTTGATAAAAACTAAATTATAATTTGAAGATATTTGTACATGGTTGATTTACTGGTACATTTTAATTAATTACAAAATTTCCATATTTCAATCATCAAATCCATTTAAAATAATCTTAATTAAAATTCAAACCGAATGAATGTAAAGCATAAACGCGCCCATCAATGGGCAGCCATTAACGTAGCTGCAACACGACCAATCCATCTTAATCCAATCGACCGAAGGACGCGTCGGCCCCCGAAAGAATTATAAATTTCGTGCATCCCCGCGCATTAGTCGTCCGAGAGAGCCACTCGAGAAGTCATCCCCCCAGGTCCGCTCGATCGTTCCAAAATTCAGCCTTCTGTCTTAGCGGGGCAACGGGCCATAAACCCTCCCGACGAGCCAACCCGTTCGATCAGGACGCTAATTCACGCTCGGTGACATCCCGTTGCCTCCGCACAACAAGTACCATTGTGCGCCGCACCGAGCATCGATCCCTCGCCTCGGCGAGCGAGCATGCAGGCATTGTGCCGCGCGCGCGCGCGCGGACACCTGGCCGAAAAATCCGAGCAATTGCCCATCGATCTCCGAGCCGCTCGGCCGTGCTGCCGCAGGTCTCCAGGCGCGAGTTCAGCCCGCGATTGTTTGCCGACAGAGGCAGCTCGCGGGCTCTCCCTCGCAGCCATTGTTTTTCCCTTTGTTTTTGTCGTTACTGCTCGGCACTTGGCTGCGTTCCGCGCTTTTGGTGCAGCTCTGTGATCGGGCAAGGGTTCATTCCTAAATGTTTGCCCGACGACTTCAAGCTAACGCGATCGTAAATGAATAAATTTTAACAAATAATTCAAATATAGAAAAAAAAACACGTAATCCTGCCCTTTGAAATTCAACGTAATAACCTAACTAAAAGAGTAATGTCAAATTATTGAATGTAAGCTTCTGCGGCGCGCTTATTGTTATTAATCGCGCGTGCGGATCGAATCAAAATGATTCGAACGCGCAACCCCCGCGCCCGGTTAGACAGCCGGGCCGCGACTCATTACGGTACACGCTCTCTCTCTCTCTCTCTCTCTCTCTCTCGAAAGCCTGCTTCGCGCGATATAACAATAAACAGACATAATTAGCGAAGTATCGCCTGGATAGTTACGGACAAACACGCATAGGAGAGCGAACACAGCGCTCGCAAATTACGAAATTTCGACGGTGTATATATGTGCTGGCCCGCTTGCGCGCACACAGGTATTTGTCGTTTGTTAATGCCGGAGAGCGCGAAACTCTCTGCAGCTCCGCGCTTCTATCTCTTGTCCCGTCGATCCTCCCCCCACACCTCCTACCGCGCAAAGCAAATGTATCATACCGGCCCCAAGGGCTGCATTACCGAAGCCCGATCATGCCGGCCGCCGGCGCGAGAGCCGAGCGTTTTCGCTTGTGTGTATTAATATCCCGGTAAAAATACGACGCGCGCCCGGATACGCGCCATATTTCGCGATGCGCGCCCGAGAGCCGTGTTTCGCACCGGACGGTTAATTTCATTTAGAGGATTTTCCGGAGTGCAGCCGACGGCTCGCGCGCGCGCGGCTCGGGCAGTTTTGTCCGCCGGCCGAGGGGTGGAGAGAACTTTGTTTGCGCGCGGCGGTTTTAGATTATTGTGGTTTCGGCGAGAGCTGCTTTATTCTCGCGAAAGTTACAGATAGATCGTACGAATCTGTCGTGATTCTGTTACGCTGCGAATTAAAATGAAGGATTTTTCTATAGTTTTGTTAAATATTCAAACTGCTTTTGGCTTTTCTTAATTTTGAAATTTTCTGAACGAACAAATTTGCAACTTGGAGGAAGTTAATCTAAAGTTTTAATTTAGTATGCATTTTCGTGCCAGTGACTTGGCTATTTACGGTTGAAAATACTTTTACAAACAAAAATCTGTTTTTAACAAAGCAATCGAACGATTTGAATTCACATCATCAAACTCCGTTTCAATTTACACTAATATTTTTCACCCAACGGCGCAAAACCTTTAAACCATAAAAACTTATAAAGAAGTTTCCCTTTTCAAATTGATTAAATTAAGCCCCATCCCGCAATGACGCAAAACGCCTCAAAGAAAAATCGAAGCCGTTTTCCCTCCCGCAGTCGTCCGCGTCCGCGAATCTGTGATTGCATTAATAATTCACGCGGTCGTAGCGCGGCAACGAGTTTATTGCCGCGCGGGCAATTTCAGGCTCGTTGTTCTCGCCTTCGCCGCTCGCTCGCACACATATCCCAAGAAAAGAAAGGAGCCAAGAGGAGCCGGGGCAGGGGGGGGGGGCGTAACTCGCGAGCGGCCCGCAGGATGACGGCGATTCCAGCACGCCGTAAAAAGCGCCTTTTTATTGTCTAGGAAACAACGTGTGGCGGAGAGGCGGTGGCCGCGCTGACCGCTCCAACAACCTCCGCAATTTTTCCCGCTTCTCGAGCTCTCCTGCTCTCTCTCTCCTTCTCCCCGTCATACGCGTGCCGCTTGATTGTTCGGCTTTTATTATCACTTGGGGGCTTTCTCTCTTTCCGCGCGCTACGCTCTACGGCCGTGTATATATACGTACGCGTCGGGGATTGATCGCGGGAGAGAGAGAGAGGCTGTGCAGTGGATTACACATACGCGGGGATATCCCAAGGCTTTCCCGAAAGTTTCGTGTTTCAGCGCCGGAGGAGTGATTTATGGAGTAGGCTCGGAATAATCGTGATTTGTATTTGATTTTGCTGGCCGATGTCTCGGATTTTACCGCCGCTCGTCTTCGGGGGGAAGATGCTCGTAAAGGTTTTAGCTTGCGCGTTTTATTTAAATTAATCAAGCCGTCCTTATTTATCGGCTTTTAGCTATATTTTTTTTTCTTAGTAAAATAACAAAACTTCGTAATGGTATATTAAAGTAAAAGCACTATATTTTCAACATTATATTTATAAAATACACATACAAACTTTAGGTTAAATTAAATTTCGATTTCTAACTGTAATCATTACTCGGAAAAATGATTTGAAAATGATCTCTGAATCCTCAAATCCCACCTAAGCCGGCTAATTCAAAACCTGTCCGCAGCGTAAAACCCCAAACTCTCCCCCAGTCCCCCGCACCGCTCGCAAAGCCCCAAGTTCGGGGAGCAGGCGAGCGTCGTCGCCTCCGTCACTTATACACAATAATGGATTTGTAGAGAAAACATTCGGCGAGCCGCCGGGTGGAAGGACGCAATTTCGGCCGTAGCTCGAATTAAGCGAGTCGCCGATGTAAACAAGAGGATATTGCGCGCAACGTGTCGGCGGCGACGCGCCGGAAGACCCGGTCCTGTGCAAACAGTCCCCGCGGCTAATGTGAGAAACACGCACAGCCAGCGAAGGGAGGCCGCCACGCTCCTAATAAACGCATCGCGCCGCAGCCGCTGCGAAGTAAGCGAATATTTTCGGAGAGGGTGAATGACAAACAAGAGGCGCAGAGGCGGCAGAGCCTCCGAGAGATGCAGGCTGCCGCTGCCGTCGGGACTGATGAGGCGATTTGTCTCCTCGAATGAAGACATTACCCGCGGAATTGGAGGAGCACGCACCGAATAAGCGGATAATGCGGCTGTTGCGCTGATTTACGGCGTGCTTGTTTAAAGGTCTCGATCGTAAGAGTGACTGCCGTGTGGGTGGCTGTTTACCTTTGTCGGGAATTGTTTGTTCGCAGTTTCATTCGGTCACGTGCTTGTTTTATAGTGCCGCAAGTATTAAAGCAATGTCGCGCATTGGCTAACGCAGATTTATTTTCTTGTGCCGTTTTATCGTCAGCGTAAAAATGCGACTAAAAACTAATAAAAATATTAGAAGTATTCTTACGTAACATTACGAGCATTAATCCTGATACGAAGAGCTATTAATATGACAGCACCGATGACCGCAAAGTATCAGCAGCCCGAATGATTTAACGTTATGGGAGAAAATCACTGTTGCATTATTATCCTCGTTTATCGCTGGGAATTGCATATTTTCGTATAAATAACAATTTCCTGCGGTTATAACCGTAACGAAATCCTTCCCCGATGACTCGAAAGTAATTCGCAAAACTGAAACGCGGCCTGCAAATATTCGTGCATTATCGCGAGTACCTCATTAATCTTAATAAAATGCTTTTACGCCACTGCTCTCCAAATGCAAAACTACGTTAAAAACACGCACGCAGCACACTGCGTGTACAAATGTACGGAGATGCCTAAGATTTTTATTTTTATTAATTTTACATATACACTGAGAAAAAAATTTAGTTGACTTAACCGACATTCTATTACTTCAATGACACTACCATTGATTTAATAGA
>JAWWML010000001.1:32496323-32513026 GCA_035047165.1 Ormyrus rosae | reverse complement strand
TATTTTAACATTAGAAAACATATCCCAAAGTTGCAGGAAAATCCATTACCCAAATGTCGTACACTCTCCTTGTAAGTAATCAACAATGCTATTAGTTTTGGCTAGATATTTGCGTTAGTCTTGCGACATAATCATTAATTAAAATTTTTAATTTTTAGTACTACATTTATACTTATGTAACCATCTATGTAATTATTTTAATCCTATACGGTTCATCGTAACCTTAGCAAAATAAAAAGATTTCAATCAATCAATCAATCACCCGTAGTTTTCAGGAAAATACAATTTTACTATATTTGCATTATCGTAAAGTAGTAAAAAAAATCCTCACCAGCGCGTAACATTAACTTGTATTCTTCCTCGCAATTTATTTCAACAATGCCAGCAGAGTTTCATCACGCCCCCCTAACAAGTGCATCCGACAATATTCACGTCGCAGGCCCTTATATCCTCGCGTCGAGGCCCGAATCCCGTCGCAGATGCGAGCCCGCCGATCGGCCGAAACCACGAAAAAAGCCGCGCCGAAGCGAAAAGCCCTCGGCGATCGGGGAAAAAAGTCTTCGGCCAAAGCAGATCATCATCCCCGGGGATCGCTAACACTCGAAGACAGGCACTTGCCTCATCTCCGCTCGGCGGCGGCGGCGGCGGCGGCTAATGACGCCGGCGGCCCTGCAACCTGTTGGCGCGGGACCGCCGCTTTTTCAATGGGCTGCCGCACATCTGTACCGCCGCGGCGAGAGAAGCTCCTCGTTACACGAGAAGGAAGGCTCTCCGCGGGTGGCTCCCGCCCTCTGCACTCGAACGAGGGGGCGGTCATTATCATTATAATCGGGCCCGCTCGGCGATGCGCCTCGCCGATGATCAGCTGCATTGTTCCGCCAAATGCCGCGAGACCGTCCGTTTATCCGGCCGCTGAAGAGAGAGAGAGGGAGGACCTTTGGGGGGAGAGAGAGAGAGAGAAGTGCGCGGGGTGAAAGGAGCTGCCGGGGATGCATTACGCCTCGCTGCTTCCACTGTGGTTTTTCGAGCTGTTCGCCACCCGGATAATTAATGGCGCAGGTGGAGGCCCGCTTTTCTGTTCAGTTTGTTTTTAACGAGGAGCACACAGGCCCATTGTCCCCGGATCGGCTTTCTAGGTGGAGAGGTTGGAGTGCGTTCTGTTGGAGTGAGATTTCGGTGGCGATCGGATTTTTAAACTGATTTTCAAAGTCAATGGGCAGCATTTAGATTTGAAATTGAATTACGCTAAGGATTTTTACCGCAGAAAATGGATCAAAGGAACATCTGACGGTAGAAAGTATTGTGGAATAATACACTGAAAGAATTTTTCGATATAAATTACCGTAAAATTCGCTACAATCGTGGGACGTGGCGGTTTTCCTTAAAAATTATTAATCAATCAAGACAATTTATTGAACGTAACCTAAAATTTTACAGTTACATGGCGCGAATTTTTACCGTGACAGTTCTGTAAATTTTTACTGTGACGAGCGTAATATTTAAAGAGCGCTTGTCAATAGTTACCAAAACCATGCGATGTCCCACGTTTGCGATTCGTAACGGTAATTTTTCCGGTAAATTTAATTGCAAATTTTCAGGAAAAATTCTCTCAGTGTACGTATCTTTGATGCATAGAGCAATTGATTACTGTACAAATCAAATTCTAATATATATTTTCGTAAACTTGCAATGCGCATAAAATGCACGTTTATATAGCTCTGGTCAAAGAATCGGCAGACACTTTAGCCCTCGACCAAGCTCACCTCTCCTCGCGCAATTTCATCCGCAAAGTAAATACACAGAACGTAATTACTAAGAACCGGCAAAATATATATATCAAGAGGAGCCCCGAAAAAAAAGGGAAAATAATCAAACACGGTCTCTCTCTCTTCGCAAACTCGGTGCGCCTAAGTGCAAACAAGCCTAGTCCGCAGAATTCGAGACACTTCCATTTCCCGCACATGTCGTAAACGAAATACGGGGCAAGAGAGAAAGAGACAAAGAGCGAACTCGCGTTCTCAAAGCGTATGGCGATGCTCTTCCCCATAAGTATCGCATATGTCAGGTCCCCCACCGGGATATCCTTCTATCTGACGTTGCTACGCTCTGCCTCTAAAAAGAGAAATGCACACGGAATCGGCGAGCGCGGAAAGGAGCGTGAAGGAGTCCAGGGTAAAAGAGAGGAAAGAGCGGGAGGGAAGGAGTAAGGAGGAAGAATCGAACTATTCCGGAATGAATTGGGAAAAGAAAGTCTTTTTTTTTTGTCGGAGATATAAACTGAAAATATAAAAAAATAAGTTGTACGGATACTAACTCCTCCAAAAATAAACTTGCGCAAACCGATTTTCTTATTATACGAGCAAAGCGCGCCACAGCTCGTGCGCCAGAAGGGGAGAACAGAAAAGGCGGCACAATGAGCGGAATGAAGGGCAGAAGTCCGGTGTCGCGCGTTAAACCCCCCCGGCACGCGCCCCTCCGCGTACTCCGAGCTGTCGAAAATTTCGACGGGAGGAACAAGTGCGCGGCAGCAGTCGACGCGTCTTATCCGCGCGAGCGATCACAAAGAAAATGACGTGGTACAGTTTTGGATTCGATTTGTTTTGAGTAAACATTGGTGGCGGGAGAGTTGCACGTTTGATTTTCGTTTTGGGGAATAAAAATTGATCAGTTCAATAATGTCTTTGCAAAAATTGGGATTTTATAGATATTTGTTATTAGTCTCAGCGTTTCCAAAAGCTATTAACGACCCTCGATGTATTAGTCCAAAATATCGTATTTTCCCAGCACTTTCCAGAGCCAGGAAAAGGGCGAGCACCTTAACACAAAGGCAGCTCACTCGATTAAATTCGAGCTCCGCGCGCACAAAACGCGGCCCTTTAATCCACCGCGTGTGCAAGGTCGTCGTCGCGCGGACGCCGGCAGTGTGCAAACACGCGCAAGACCGCCGGGCAGAAATATTATCATAGCTCGGTAATAGGCTTAGCGTGCGCAAATGTATTCGGGGTTGCAGCTCGACGAGCGACGCGGCTCCTGCGCGTCTGTATATACCTCCCTTCCCCGCTGCGCGCCGGGTAATTGGATTTGGCCGGCGCGCTGATGTTCATTTGACATCATTGGGACATTTAGGAGCTTCCGTACCTAGGCGGGATTGGATTACTGGGATATTTAAGGAAGTCTAATTGAGCCGCCGCCGAAGGAGCTCGATGCGATATTCGAAAGGGGTGAAAAGAATTTTGTCGAGTGACTTGGGTGGCTGTGTTTATTTGCCGATCAATTGGCAGCGGGTAAATGCGATTAGAGGTTCTTTTGTGTGTATTTTGATGGGTGGACGATAGACAATGGGTTTTCGCGCCCTATTTCTCATGAAACTATTGCAGTTACTTGGCAGTTTCAATTTTATGGAAAAAATTAAACTTTTACAATGTTTTTTTATTATTCAAAGAAACTCGCAGCTTTCGTGAATTTTCAAAACTTTCTTCCTTTTCAGTTCGTTTGTTGCCATATACCTATAAAAAAAAAAGAATCCTTAGAAATGTCTTTCATCACTTACATAAACGGAGCAATGTTACAGGCCGTTAGGCCGACGTGAAAGGCCCCATGAATCACGAGTGCGTCCAGAATGCACCGAGAGAGCGAGCAGCGGAGAGGAAGACTTTTAGAAAAATTGAAACCGGTCCGGCACGCGCGCGCACGCCACTCGAACGTCGCGCGACCACTTTGTACAATGACGTTGACGGAGCCTAAATCATTAATTTTAGTCTGGCTTTCGAACAGATGTAGAAGCGAACGGTGTGCTGCGAACCGCGACTCGTAAGCTGCATTTGTCGAGATTAATTTTTTTAGGTTAATCCATATGATGTAAGCAGTTAAATTGCGGAATTTAAACAGTATAAGTTACGAGAACGAATATCAGGCAGGCGGAAAGTTTGTGGGAGTTTCATTTAAAAATGAATTAACTCGGGAGAAGGAGCTAATTCCTTTAAAGCGAGAAGGAGGAAGGAAGGCGATGTAGCGCGGGAGTACATAAATCTGTCGCGGCTCGGCAAAGAGAGCAACGCTCGCTTTGCTCCGACAAGAAAAAAGTAATTATAGAATTTGTTTGAATAAATTTATGGGGACCGCGGCAATCGCGAATTTACTGGGGGAAGAAAAGAATTGTCGGGGCGGCAGAACAGCTCAACCTTTCTTCTCGCACTGACAGGGGCAGTAAATTTCTTCTAGGGATTCTTTGCAATGGACTAGTGGATAGACAGCAATTCATTTAAATTTGTGGCTTAAGAACCGTTTTACTTCTTGTAAATTTTTCCAATTACTATCCAAGAACTAAAAACATCCGTCACGTCTATTTTCGGAGCCACGCAGTACTTCGTCAAAACGTAAGAGAAAGCCATTAAACAAACTGCGAATACGTTCTCTAACTCTTGATAGGCACTGTACGACCAATCTCGAATCTCGTCCCCTCGAAAACTTGAGCAAGAAGAGAGAGAGAGAAAGTCTGAGGAAAGGTCTGAGGGGCAGATTTCGTGATTGAGCACCGATATACGCGGGGCAGAAAGTCTATCAAGTAGAGATAATGCGCTCTGTGCCGGGTAATTTGATCCGCCCCGCGCCTCCTTTCGCCTCCTCTCGACCTGGTCCCGGAGATATTCGCCTTCCCGAGTCCGTAGCTGCTCGCATTTCTTCCGCCGGGCCTCTTTGCATTCGCAAACAATCTTGTAGGCGGGGGAGGGAAGGAGAAAAGTAGGTTTGTATTCTGAAAAATGTGAAACTCAATTTTTTTTCGGATAATTTAAAGTAAGGTTTTAAGTAAAAAATAAACATTTGGCTTTATTTCATTAATATTATAAAGAATTAGTAAGAAAATAAAAACGTTTATTCGAGTAAAAGGAATTCTGTTCCGTTTTTGTGACTGTCTGTAAATTTATTAGATGATAATTACAAAATTAGTTACAATATTCATTACAATAATGTTTCAGACCTTACAACAATTGATGAATTACATCCATTTAGTGATTAAGCTGTAGCAATTACGACTCGTCAGAATAAATCAAATACTAAAATGTATATAGAAGTAAAATTTTTTATATATTATAATGATATCTGTTTTTTGCCAAAAAAGTTTAAGTACTCTATAATAAAAACAATTAATTATGTTCATAAATGATTCACCGACTAACATAAAAAAAAAACTTTAATTCCTCTTCATCTCAGCACCCATTAACGAAACGTTTACCACCCGAACCGCGGCGAAAAATCTCCGAAAACTAAGCCAGCTCGTTCCCGGGGCTCGGAACGGGCGTCGCCGCAACACACGCCGCAAATTCAAACTACTCGCTCTCCTGCAGTCGAGAGAGAGAGAGAGAGAGAGAGAGAGAGAGAGAGAGCGCGGTGTGGTTACGCGCTCCCGGTAAAAGGCCGCTGTAAACCGCCTCGTAAAGTCAGAGCCGTGTTCCGCTCTAACGCGAGCGAGCTGCCTTAAAGACAGGGTCGCAGGTATATACATAATGAGAGCGAGTGCCGCCCCGTGTTGGGGCTTGGCCGCGGTCCCCGAACGACCCGGGCGAAGATTCTCTCTCCTCTCTCTCTCTCTCTCCCGGCCGAAGTGGCAACACGCGCCGAAAACTCCGATCCATCACTTAGCCGCCGCCGCCGACGCTCTGGGTGCGTTTCACGTATGCGCGCGAGATATGAAGCGAGGATACATATATCGGTCATCCGGAAATTACTTCTTTCCGTGAGCCGATCCGAACTGCCGGTGAGTATATTAGGCGCGCAAGTTTTTCGAGGGACCCTGTGGATGGATGAGCGCGGCGAGCTTTTTCTTGATTTTCCGACGGGGCGCGTCGACGCGACGCGAGGCTATAGTGAATAAATTAGGTTCGCGTTGATTTCATTATTTATGAGTGCGTCCGTATCGGGGAAGAACATTAGGGTTTTTGGAGAATCGATGAATTCATTTGGATAACAGTTCCGTATTCGTTTTAAGTAAATATGCCATATGAGCATTAAGAAATTGGACTTTTATTTAGATTATCCATGTAATTATTAGTACATTTATATATCAGGTAATTGATAAGGTGCATTCTAAATTCAACAAATAATAAATTCATTAATCGGAAAATACTTGTCAAAAACTTACCTGACTCTACAGTTAATCCCGTCGCTAATACTCGAAACGGACGATGCGACATTAAAATAACTAAATTAAAAAATAAAAAAAAACCTCCTCGCAAAGGGGCAATCCAATACCGGCAAGCACGTGCCATTCGGCAAAAAAATCCTCGGAACGAGGCAGAAACCGGCCTCCTCGGCGATTCCGAGGCGCGCGCGCGATATAATCGCCACCTCTCGCTTTTTGGCCGATCGGCTTGCGAGGAAGCGAAAAGTCGCCTCTTCCTTATAGGCGGCGCGGTGTGGCGCGCGATTATACCGGCGCGCATGCCTGCGTGCGCCGATCGCGCAAAAAGCCGGCCGATCCGCGAGGTGTCGCGAGGCAGCTGCGGGACCTGACCCGCCCGAGTCGGTACCGTCGGGGATAAAAGTCGGATTTATTGTGATGGCGCGAGGAATCCGGATGCTGCTAAATGAAAGCAAATCCGAGTGCGGTTTTGGGATTGAACTTGTGTAACTTGCTTGAGACGTAAGACGATTTTTAACCTGACAGGTGTTGAAAGAATTGGTTTTCTTATTTAAGAGAATTAAGCCAGCGATTTATCTTAAATTTGAAATTTGAATGTAAATTCGATGCTCTATATTGAACATGAATTTATTGCCAAAATTTTAAATTTGCATTGTACTGTGACGTGTAATCTGCAGTCCTCGAAAATATTTATCGAAAAAGAGCCGAAAATTATTCACCAACACTTTTTTATAAGCATTTTCTTGCTCGTACGGCTCTGTTTATCGCAGCATTCCACTATAGCAATCCAAACAAAAGACAAACAATCTCAGTGCAGTTTCCAAGCAGACCTGTACCACCGACGCATTCCCTCGCATCCCGGTTGTCAGTGCTCTCGGCTGACGTGTGTCCGCAAGACTTATCGACGTCCACTCCTTTTCCGAGAGATAAATAAGGCCCTCGGCCGCGGCATCGAGTTCATATATTTCAGCGGATTGATCGCCGATATTGCACGCGGTGCTTTCGCGGAACCGCATTTGGAAAGCGCGCTTTTTCCTCCTTTCCTTTTTGTCGCTCTGCGCGCGGCTTTTTTTTTAAAAAGAACGCAAGGCCGATCGCTTTTCCTTGGCTGGAATTTTAATTGACTTCTATGTACCGGGAACTGACAAGCAAATTGGACTGACGCACGAATTTGGTTGCGGTTTTTATAAACTGGCGCTGGGAGAAGTGAGAAAGAATCTTAAGTTTGAGAGGAAAGGAATTTTTTTTTGACCGAGAGTTGAGGTAGATGGAGAAATCGTTTTCTGCTTAACAGTTGCTGAATATCTGACATTTATTGATGTTTCTAAACTGTTAAACAGATTAAAATAAATATCTTTCGTTAAAGTTACTTTATCGAATTTTTTTAAATTCTTATCAAAAATCTTTTTAACCAACTTCATCTAGTATATTTGATTTTTTTTTTAATTTTTATTGTCTTTTGTAGTATCTTCAATAAATTTTGAATTTGTTTATTGTGATTTTTACAACAGTTTTTGTTTCCATCGTTACCCGGGTAGAAACAGCTGAAAATTTTTCAAAATAGTATTACCTAAATGAAACGTTTTTTACAATGATTTTTTGGAATTTAAAATGTTATTCTAAAAATACTCATATTTGCAAGCATACTTTCGCATTCACATAATAAATTCTTATTTTTGGTCATCTTTTACATTTTTCTTCAAAAGTAGCGAAAATTTTTTCTCAATTCTGCCCAATTTTACATCGTATCGATTTTCCAGGAAACATTGCTATCGCATTAAAGCTGCCCAAAAATTAATTTCCTAGCCATTATAAAATGCTTTAATTAACTCTCTATTCACGTCTTTAATGCTAATACATTATTAAAGCCATAGCATAAAGACTTTATTGCAAAGCACTGGAGTTCTCCAGGTCGCGAGCGAACGCTCCGCTCAGCCCCGGAGCGCAGCGCGTCGCGAAAGCTCCTCATCCACCGACGGCCCGAGCCGCAATGGAGCCGAGCCTCCAGCGTCACCCCCAGCGTGGCGCCACGGTGCTCTCCCCCCGAGCCCGCGACTCGGCGCTGATTCGTCTGGGCGTGCCGGGCCCTCTTCCCATTGGCCGCCGGTCCCCGCTGGGATTGGCCGGGCCGCCGGCGGGGCTCCTCCCCCGGGCCTCAGCGCGCCGAAGCAGCAGGCTCGAGCCCTCCCCTTTGTCGAAGCGAGAGCCCCGGAAGAGAGAGAGAGAGAGAGAGAGAGAGACGGCGAGCGGAGTAGGCGCGCGCTGCAGACTTCCCCGTGGGACCCTCGGGCGCGCCGGCTCGCCAGCCCGTGACACATTCGACAAGCGGCGCCGTAACGGGAAGCAACGCGCGGCTGGGGACTTCCGAGAGACTCGCGCGCTCCCACGTCTAGACTCGCGTGCGCGCGCTCTCGCCCATAGGCTTTATCGCCTATACGTGCCCGTGACCTATACCCTAAGCACCGTCCTCGTCATCGTTGTCGTCGTCCGTAGTCGGGTCGGCTCCACGTGTGCCCAGGACAGCAGGACAGTGTGAACTTTGGATGACACGAGTGTGATACAGAGAGAGAGAAAGAGAGAGAGAGAGAGAGAGAGAGAAACAGAGTGCGCGATCGCGGAGGTGTTGCAGGTCGTGCAGAGGAGTATCGCGAACGGCCTCACCACGCGCTCCGACGAGTGGAACAGCCTCCTGCCCAGCTCCACGATCGTGGGTGCTGGCGGGTCGCCATGGCTCGGGTTGGGCGCAGCTGGCGGCGGCACCGGCAGCACCGCCGGCGCCGGCAGCCCCGTCGAGCTCGAGGGACACTGGGGCAGGAAGCTCTACGGGGCGAGCGTCGCCCCGCCGCCGCCGCCGCCCCATCACCACCCCAGGGCGCCCCTCGTATTCGCGCCCCAGGACATGAGGCAGATACTCAAGGAGGAGCCCGTGCCCAGGGCCTGGCCGCAGCCGGCCCTCGCGGACAACGGATCGTGAGTACTCGTTTTTATCTTTCCTAAGACAAAGTGTAACGAGCTTTATAGAGTTTCGTGATTTTTTGCGCATTCTACATTCCGCGGCGGCTATTTTTAAATGGCATAAGAAAAGACACGTGCTTTCAGGTTTTTGCGTCACGGTTTTAAGTGATAGAAATTTTGTTTTCTCCATTTTCGACGCTAAATAAAGAAGTGATGTTACGAAAACTCGTTTATTTCCGTTTAAAAAGTTATTTATTTGTTATTTTCGCAATGCAAATTACATAGTCCATTCGAATTGCCGTTTTATAATTTACAAACTGAATGTCACAGTTTAACTGTTGTTAAATTTAATGTCAGAATAAGTTTTATTCTTCACTGAATTGCCTGCCGTTTGCCGTCGGATGACGTACAGACTTACGCTACTAAGGCACGAATCTACCTTGTGCTCTAAGTAATAAAAAAAACGGATTTTTTTTCTCTCCACGTTGAAATGAGAGACGTAAACAATAGATTTAGACGATACCAAAATGTAGCTAGAAATACAAAAATTAAGTATTCTGATTTTCGTATAATCGAAAAATACGCACTATTTAGAAAACAGATATTCGCCTTTTTATTCATGTTATTAGGATCACATTTGATTTGCATAATTCCAAAAATCATTCTCTTGTAGCTGGATTCTGTTTATCCAGAATTTTATTTTTTTCACAATTCATGTCTGTGTCCGATACGATATTGATTAACTACTGTTGTTTAATTATTACTTTATTATTCTAGTTTGGTAAAGAGGGTTTAGTTGCACCAAAGTATGCAGTTGGATAATTTTTACATGGAAATTTTTAAATAACGTTCGCTTGATTACATTTATTTGTAGTGTGACTTTATCCACTTTTATGAAAGAATCTGACAATAAACTTTTATTGACAGATAAAACATTTCGTTAAAAAAAATTAGATATTCTAAAAGCGCTTTTAGATAACAACAGTTGTCCTAATAAATCGAAGTATATGTGTAAGAATTTTACTCGTAATAATAAAAAAACAATTACGTTCTTATATGTCGACTACTAAAAACAGCAATTCCCACTTTAATAACTACAGAAACTTTCTAAGAAATGCGTGTAAAAAATTTTGATTTATTAAATTGTTTTGGTAAAAAACTTTTTTATTACAAAAAAATGTTACAGGAAACAATTTCTCTGGTGTTACTTTGATGTTAAAAGAATCTTATCATTAAGACCAAAATATATCTTTTTTGCAAAAACCATTTTTTCTATTCTCATTTATGTTTAAGACAATTAAGTAAGAACTTTTTACTCCAAGAGGATAAACCTATCATCTTTTTGTTAATAATTTATATACCTACAAGAATTTTTAATCTTTACTTTTTTTAATACAAATGAAATAAAACGTTTATACTGAACCAAAAAGTGCAGTGGATGAATAATGTGCCAACAATATTAATTTCATCTTCTCTATTTATAAATGTTCGCAAAAACACAATAAAATTTCAGTGCAATTCCCCACTAATCCAGAAAACAATCAATCAAAAGTTTCGACAAAAAAAAAACAATATTTAACACGCCAATAAAAACATAACTCCTCGAAAAAAAGGGTAGCTGCCTTCCTAATCGAAAATAAAAGCAACAAAACGTTTGATCGTGCACTCGGAGCAGCGCCGATTCGCGGCTCGGCGCTAAGTCACGTTGACGAAACACAGAGCGAGAGAGAGAGAGAGCGAGACGATAAAGCGCCGGTTTATTGCGGTCGCCTCGTTCCCTCCGCGCGACGTGAGAAAGAGGAGCCGACGAGAGGCCTCGAGAGCCGTCCGTCAACGCGCCATCCGCCACCTCGCTGCCGCTAATTCAAGTCCCTTAACAGGGATGTCGGCTGCCAGTCTAATCAATGTTTCCTCCGTGTTTACGCGTCTCAAAAGGGGAGGAACGCGCCGCTTCGCGAATGACGAATCGTCGTGTTTTTCTTGACCTAAATTATTACGGAATCGATCGAAAAGAAAAAAAAAAAAAAAACTCGCGCGGGCCCCGGTGAAACTTTCGCTTTCGCGTCGATAAAGCAAACAATTTAGTTTTACGCCGAGTTAAGGAGTCTGCGGCGAGGGAGAGCGAACGAGGAGTCGCGCGAAAGCTTCTCCAAAGTGTTTTAAAACTTCTCTCTCGCTCGCTCCGCGCGGGCATAAAGTCGCGCGCGCTTTTAAACCCCCCGTGAAAAAGTTACGCCTCTAATAAGACGGGAGTGCGAGGAGTCGGCGTCTCGTCTTACGGGTTAAAAGTCCAATGGAACGTTTGGGAAAAGCGGTTCTTAATACGCTCGAGTTGTAAACATTTGTGCTTTATTCAATCGTATTATCTGATTTAAGATTTGAAAGCTTGATTTTGGCGGTTTTTAAATAATGCAAAGTATATAGTTTTTACATGTCAAAGCTAATCTCGTAACAAGTCTTTGCATAAATAATTATTTTCATACATCTAAAATGTTTAACTTAGCTTAATCCAATCGCGAAGAGGATAAAGCACTTCGCATCCAGACCTCAAATTAAAACCGTTCTACAACACACCAGTCCAGAAATTTCGATCCACTCTTATCTCGCCGTTGACGCGAATCGCAGCGACGAGCGCTCGTGAAAAAAACTCGAGCGCAAAAGATGCCCTCTCCCGCGGCGAACAGTAGCGGGAAGGCAGCGATAAATCCGGTCGAATCAGCCAATTATTGCCGGTCAAAGCTCTAAATAAAGCTCGCGCGCGGATTATATTCGGATATATTACAAATTGCTCATTATCTCCCTCTCGCTCGGCGGCGGCGGCGGCGGACTCGCGCATTATATGAATCATAGGCGGCATACCGCATAAATACAGACTCGCGCCCCGGCCCGGCTCTATCTCGCTCTCAGCGTCGTGCATTAGCGCCGTGCGCGCAGATTTATTGCGATTCTCCCCGGCCGATTGCTTTGTGTCGTCGTCGTCGGTGAGCACGAGACTGCAGTGTGCGCGCGCGCGGCACCTGCTGGGGAAAGAAGCGAGAGGCAGGTTGGATATGCTGCGTGTGCGAGGGGATTTTCAGGTTTTAACTTATTTGACGGTAAATTTAATGGGAGAAGGGTATGGAAGGAGCAGTGGAAATTGTCCGGGTTGCGCTTAAAAATTACAGCCTAAAGCCAAAATCGCGCCTTCGATTAATAAATTGGACAATTCGTTCGATTAATTTTCTTTACAAAATGCAAACGTCAGAAATTAGTTACAAAACGATAAAGTATCCAACCCCTACTACACATTAACGTTTCTTCACATTCTGTTTGCCCTCTATTGTGAGCGACAAGTTTCGGAATGAATTTAAAAGTTACCAGCCGCCCCGACACAGAAAAAAAAGCAGAACAAACCGTTTACGCGCACAATCGGACGCGAAGTTGGAGCGTCGCATCACGCGTGAATTCGCTGCGTGAACATCGGCATAATCGTTATCGACTCCTGTATCTGCCTCTCTCTCGCTTTCGCAAAACCGTGCACATAGCAAATTACGCGATAAACGGGGATCGCGCACGTAATTATCACCTCTGTCCTGGGCTGCGCGGCGTATATACATGTGTCGGTGCGCGAGCGCGAAACTGGCAAACAAGCGGCCCGTGCAAATACCCTGCCAGCAACAGCAGCAGCACCGCGGAGCGGAGATGCGTCGGAGTGTGCGTAGTCAGCGTTGTCCCTTTCTCGCCTACTTCGCTCTTCCGCCATTGTTTTCCTTCTTTTTGCCTGGGGTTTACGGCGAAAAGATGAGGGATGAACTGCAACTCTTTCGGTATGATAAATTTGTGCTTTGTATTTAAAAATACGCGACTTTGGATATCGAGCCTTGAAGTCAGTTTCAAATTTGTTTTTCTTCTTTCAGAAAAATATTGCGTCGGACATAAATAAATTCGAATAGTAAAACTAGAAATAAAATAATTACGCTACCGAGGATAAACAGAACTGTAAGCAACAAAAGCAGCTACATAAAAGCCATAAAAATTTATAACTACGAAATAATCTAAAAAATTTAGTAAAAGAAAAGCTATAAATAAACTAAAAGAGTGGATCAGCGATAACATCTGCATGTAGCAGAATAAATATAATAAAAAAACACTTGATCTTGTTTTATTGCGAAACACAGAGATCCTAGTTTGAAGAAGTTTAAAGCACTTGTCAAGATACACCGTTATAATGATACAAAATTTGATATGTTTAGTTTGTAAGTTTAATTTTTAAGTCGTGCAGTCAAAGAATCAAGCGTGAATCTACAGACTTGCCTCACCAGACTTACTTATGTAATTACGTGTCATGTAATGTATTGTATTGTCACTCTGGAATAAAATAAAAAATAAAATAAAGTAGATTTCGGATTCTACAGTAAACGCAAAAAAATGTTGAATTGACTCTGTTGAAGTTTGCAGCACTCACAGCTCCGACATTTTCATTTGGTAATGTCACGAGAAAAAGCAGAAGCTGCTATGTTAACTGCAATATTGGTATAAAAGTTGCAATTGCAGTTATAATAAATATAGTAACTCATATTAAAAGTTTTATATTCCAAAAGACAAATTAATTCATAAATTAACTTCTAATCTGTAATATAACGTTTACAGAATACATTCGCTGATCCACTGAAAAAACACCTATATCCACAAACATAAACGCTTCACCAATACATCTTTCCCCCCAAAATTTTCATGACGGCCATACCATCAGAAAGATAAGAAGCGAACACATTCGCGTGGCTCTCGCGTACGCGACAGCAATAACTATAATAACAGCGACGGTCAAGTGGTCGAAACGACGCGAAAAATAGCCCAATCCTAATAGAGCCTCGTACACCGGCGTATCGGCAAGTGCTCTCTGGTGCACCGCTGGACGCCGCGCGATTATAATTATTCCCGAGCTCGACTAAATTGCCTTGGCCCATGCTTTCGGTCTGCCCAACGACGAAAATCCAACGGGAGCCCCAATATCGCGTTTGTATATAAACACCTATATACATTGCTTATTCCGCCGGAATACGAGCTGTAACAACCCCGCTCGAATTGTTATAGAAATGCGAGCCGGCTCTCGTATCGGGCTTAATTCGGTTAATAAAATTTAATTAATAAACGCTTGTTTTTCGAGCGAATATTTCCGAATTCAATGCACTTTGTCGGAGAAGTTATAAGTCACCGCAAACCTTATAATACCGGGGCAGTAATCAATTTTTAGTCACAAGATATATATATAACGCCCGCGGAAAAGCTATCGCATCCATTTCCGTCCGGCCGAATTCCCCGGCAGCCGAAGCTCTCCGAAACCTCGAGCTCGAAAACCCCGACGAAAAAAAAAACGGGTCCGCGGGCGGCCGCATCGATTATTTAACTTCTCGCTTCGCTAAACCGTTTAATTACGCGGGATTAACGATCTAATCGCGGTAATTAATCAAACAACGCGCTCGGCGCGCAACGCCGAAATCTCGCGGCGCGTCACACAGCGCAGCGATCGCAGGCCTGAGGTGTGTAGTGTGCTCCGCCTACGCTCCTCCGCGCGGACGGGAATTGGTGCACGTCGAGAGAGAGAGAGAGAGAGAGAGAGAGGAGAGGGAGGGCAAAATAATCGGACGTCGAGAGTTATGGGGCGCGAACCGCCGGCCGGTTAATCAGCCACCGATAATTATCGACACGGGCAGTATATCAAGGCCCTCCCCGACTGCGACTTTTCCACCCTTCGGCTCTTCCTCATCCTCTCTCTCTCCATCGGCCGGAGCCACTCGCACTCGATCGTTCAATCGCGCTCCATATATCGTCCTGCCTCGCTTTTTATTATCGTCATTTTACTCTGCGGAGGACCTTTATTTTTATTTCCTGCTTCGCGGAGCTTTTCGTATGTTTTGTAAATTGCGACGTTTTTTTTTTTTTTTTATTTGCATCGTCGGAAGTGATATTTTTGTTGCTTGAATAGAAATATCGAATGATTTGATTACCGCGCGTGCAGATAAACGTCATAAAAAATATAACTTTATTTGCTCGCTCTAAAAGATTATTAAACACTTAGAAGTCTGTAAACCCAGCTTTATAATATTATTTTACTATTTATTGCAGTGTAAACTGCTTCGACGTCGATGGGAGTGAACAACGTTTTAAAACTTTGGAGTTTGTCGATTAATCGATTCATGCCGCTCGAACGAAGGTTATTCCATGCATTGTCCGAACGCTTTGTACAGCAAAACACGAGTTTGTGAAAAGAACAAAGCCGCGGTTCTGCAAAATCAGCCAAAAGAGTTATGCGCTACTTTGTTTATGAAACTAATTTTCTACTTTGGCGATTCAATAATTCAGAAAACACAATCCGCCTTCGATTAATCAGCGGTAATTAGCAGCGGAAAATATTTTTAAAATAAATAACTCTCTCCACTCGAGCCAAAATCATTACCATCCCAGCAATAAAAAAAAACAAGCCAATCGAAGCCGCAATTTATCAATTCGCCGAATAAAAAGCACCGCAGAAGAGCTCTCGTCTGTGCTCCACCGTAGGCAGATTGATCACCGCTAAGAGAAACATATCGACGTTCGCGATAATCGATGCTCGCGCGCGCCGCGCGCGCATTTGCACGCGCGGTCCGAACGCGCCGCGCCGTATACATATATAACCCGGGGGCCGCGTGACAAACGCACCGCCGATACCATCGTTTATTTCGCAAATGTGCTGCAAAACTGCCGCTATTCATTTTCGCGACGCCTCTCGTTCGGCTGCGGCCTTTTTTTTCTCTCTCTTCCCTTCTTTTTTTTCGGGGGGAGAGGGGGGAGGATAGCTGCACTTTTTTTTTCTGCACGCCCGCGGACCGGTAATCCGATTTTCAGCGTGGAATCGCTCGCGAGCAATTGCTCCGGCCCGCAATCATTTTTCGCGTAAATAAACCGGTGATTCAAGCGCGATGCGTTTACGGCCCCTTTTTTATTGCTCCGGATGTTGTGATTTGACCCGAAAATTATATGACGTATCGGGACACGTATATTTTTTGTTTGTTTTTTTTTGTTTCGAGGTTGTTTATGAAGCGTCGATTATATACGGCTGCGTTCTCGATATTTTTCGGATTGTTTTGATTTAACGTCAGAAATAATTAATTTTATTTTAAATTCAAACGACAAATATTATCCTGTTGACATGCATATTTACGACGTAATATTTATACAGGTTTATTTGTAAACGAAATGAAGTCGATGTTGATTAAAGTTTACCTCAAAAATGTACACTTTATATTGACTCTGCCAACAGTAGGAAACTGAAGAAGCTTTGGCTCGGTTAGCTCAGTGTTAAATATTTAGGCAGTTTACTTGGATGTGAAATTAAAAAGGATTGTCACCTCTTTCAGATGACGAAACTCAGAGAACAAAAGGAATTACTTAAGCAACCCTTTCAAACCACTAGATTAAGTTTCACCGGAACATTTGAGCCCCATCACTTAATTATATTAAAATAATTCGTTCAAAATTCAAGTACAATTAGTACACTGAGAAAAATGTCATACGAAAATTTAATATATCATATAATAAAAATTACTATATTTTATAGTAACGCAGGGACATACTCAAAAAATGTCATCTT